>JAMKCH010054298.1:0-16223 GCA_023653785.1 Ophioderma brevispina | reverse complement strand
TTTTTTTCTAAAGCCAAGACAGCGTATCATAACAACCAGATTACTACATGTGATCAACGGGACCTTTTTCCGTGTAGTCAGTAATTTAACATCTCCCAGAGTGGAACAACCGCTACCTACCCATGAATGTCCAAAAGATCTTGCTGACAGTTTTGCAGATTTTTTTTACAAGAAGATCAAGAAGCTGCGCAACAGTCTACATGATACTATTACTACCTCTGCGTCCGTTGAACTAACAGAGTCATGCCAAAGCACCTTCAGCTACTCTTCTACAGTGTCTGAAGAGGAGGTCTTGAAATCCATCAAATCAGCATCGATCAAGTCCTGCACATTAGATCCTTTACCAGCTGGTCTCTTAACACTATGTCTAGATGATCTGTAATAACAAGGATTGCCAACTTTTCCTTGTCTTCGGGCGTATTTCCCCAAGCTCTCAAGCATGCATCTGTCATCCCGCTGCTGAAGAAATCTGGCTTCTACACCAACATCCTCTCAAATTATCGCCTTATATCCAATCTGCCATTTCTCGGAAAGGTGATAAAAAGAGTAACAGTGAATCAGTTGCAGACTTATCTCATCGATAATGATCTCCATGTTCCGATGCAGTCGGCATACCGGCAATATCACAGTACTGAGACTGCTCTGTTACGGGTGCAGAATGACATCTTGACAGCTCTTGACAAACAAAAAGAGGCTGTCCTAGTGTTATTATTGCACAGCATTTCTTAAGCGCTATTCCAATTGATCATAGCGCTGTACAAAGTCACACTTTGCCTTAGATTACGTTATAATATAGTAAAAATCAACAACAGCAAAATTGAATATACTCTAAAACTCTAAAAATCAAACAATTATAAAATAATCAATTTGATACTAGGGCAACATGATTAAAACCGCTCATTCAGAGCATAACGCATTAACTGGATAAACGACGTATAAAGACATGGGGATAGAGTTTCCAGACGGGGCGGCCCAGCAACACAAAAGTGCTTTGTCACCACTTGGTCGAAATGTCGAAGAAACCTAAAAAATTGGCATTACCTCAGTAGCGCATACCATGCCTTCAAGAGGTATACCTGATAAGAAGATCGGACAGGTAATCCGTTGATAAGGTGATCATTCCCTTAAATCAGGAGAAGCACGTCTTAAAGATAACTCTTTCATTTACAGGTAACGAATAAGCCTCTTCCCGACGGGGGCGCAGGATGGAACTATTGCACTTGAAAATAATCCTGACAGAAGAAAGTGTTTGTAACTTTCTTACTTCTCTGTCTGATATACCATACAAAAGTGAGTTTGCATAGTCTAAACGGGACAAAATAAGCGAACGGACTAAATGATGGCAGCTTTCAGTGATGTACCGACGAATTCTGTATATTTTCCTGAGATGATAGTTTACAGTTTTAACAATAGAGTTCACATGATCCTTCATAGACATAGTTTGATCGAAAACAACCCCCAAATTTCGTATTGTGGATGATGGAAAGATCTTAATATCACCAATTTGAAGAGGAACATTGCCCAACTTCAACAGATTGTAAGGCGATGGTGCAAGAAAAAACTCTGTTTTGCTATTGTTAAGCTTCGGCATATTTCTTGTCATCCATTCATGAATATCATTTATACATGATGACAATCTCGTTAAAGCTAATTCGGCAGCACCATCTGTTTTTGGATCGAAAGCCAAATAAAGTTGGATATCATCAGCGTAATTGTATATAAAACAAAGAAACGTAGCCCAAGGACCGAACCTTGAGGTACACCAAATATAAGCTCAAACTTATCACAAGATCCATCAGCCGCCTTCGACACAGATCACCACCAACAGAAACGCGGAAGTACCGATCACGGAGATACGATGAAATCCACTTATGCGCCATACCAGTGATATTGAAAATGGATGACAAACGATCAAGAAGAATTTGATGATCTACAGTGTCGAAGGCAGCTGAAAAATCCAGTAGTACTACAAAAACCGCATTCCCTTTATCCATATCAGTTATAATATCATTCTTTACACGAAGTAAAGCTATAGGCCGACTGGAACTCCTCATGAAGACCATGAGTGCACAGATGATTTTGTAACTGGGCGGCGGCAATTTTTTCCATAATTTTTGAATAGTACCTAATATTAGAAACAAGACGATAATTTTGCAACAAATTTTTATCAAGGGTAGACTTCTTTAGAACAGGACAAACTATTGCTTCACGAAGTTGGGAAGGAAACTCGCCACTACTGAACGATTTGTTTACAAGAACTTTCAAAACCTTACACATGATACTAACATTCTCTTTAAATAACCACATTGGCAATGTGTCAAGCACACATGACTTGTTTGAAAAACTCAGAATAGTTTTTTCAATGTCTTCAATACTGACAGACTTGAAGGTATCAAATGGTAAAATATCAGAGTCAACAATACCATAAGCACTTTTTGCCCGATTCACACCAGAAACTGTGACAAGCTCATTCCTTATTTTTGCAACCTTGTTAACAAAAAATTGAGCAAAAGAATTGCTAAGTTCAGAAATTGTTACGTTACTGAACTTCAGGGCCGCCTTCGATACCCATAGACCACAAACAGCACCTAACCCGTCTAACTGAACGGCTGGGATAACTGCAAAGCATTAAAGTGGTTCTCGTCATACCTAGATGGCCGAAAACCCAATCTATATTCCTCTAGGTGCTTCGTGAGATCCTGTGGCGGTAGCTGTGAGTCCCACAGGGCTCGGTTACTTGACCATTGACTTCATTGTCAGTGCACCACTACAGGGTTCCAATCACTGCCCACGGTATTCAACTGTTGTACGCTGATGACACCAGCTCTACTGACTTGACACCCTCATGGGTCGTGAAGCAGCCATAAAAAAAAGATTGACAACATGCATTGCAGAATCATCAGATCCTGGTGTAAATCCAACAAGCTTATATTAAATGACCCAAGATGAAGTATGTTGTTACTTCGCTATCATTTTGACTCTCAGCCAACTACGATCATTTCTGAATTCTGTTATACATCGTCAGCTGAAGCACGGAAAACCTTGGTATTCATCTTAGACTCATCACTCAAGAATTATCAATCATTGTTGAACAGCTTATGACAAGCAGAGGAAAAATAAGCAGTGGCGACATAACTTGAGGAAAAATCTACCATCAGATGGTTTCACGCCTTTGTACATCTAGGCCAGGGACGGCGCCAGAATCGAAAAGCAGGGCGAAAGACGAGTTAAAATTACGTGTTATCAACCAACACATGAACTGTTACATAACTCTGTACAATGTTATTGGTAGCTATAGGAACTTTCGCATATACCTGTCCACTTGATACAACAATAATACACTTCAATAAGCGTTATGCATGAATAATGTTTCCGATAACTCGCAGTATATTCCTTTCGCCCAAGCGTTACCGATTCTGCCAGCCCGCCATCAGATCTAGGCTGGATCCTGCAATTTCCTTGCTTTATGGCCTTCCGAAAGAGAAAATTGACCAAGGTCAGCGAGTTCAAAATGAAGCTGCCCTGTATTGTCTGAAAATCGTCGACGAGAACAATAAACCAGTCTCTCTACCAACTACATGGCTTCCATTAAACAGAGGGACAGTTTTAAGATTCTGCTTCTCACCTATTAGGCCATCCACAGCAGTACCTGCCTATATCTCTGAAGTCATCCAGCTGTATTCACCACGAGAACCTTGAAATCATCTTCTGGTCCCAGCTGCGTAATCAGTCAACTCTCAACAAAGTTTATGGTGACAGATCGTTTGCTTACGCAGCAGCCAATTGTGGAATAACTCCCCAACAGTATCAGCTTAGTCTAAGTCAGCAAATATTTTCAAGTCACGTCTTAAGACATTCTTATTTACACAGCATTTGGCTCCTGATACGGATCCTGTTCTGATGCAGTTCAATCACTAATTATAAATATTGTGATTTTTTCTTCTTTTTCTTGTTCTCTTCCTTAATCACAATACAGGGCATAGTAAGTGTTGATTTCACAAGACTTAGGGAGAGTAGAGGCATCTCAATCCAGAAAAGATCAAGGACTTAACCGATGCCGCTGTAGGGACATCACAACAGATCTCACAGCTGACGATTCAGGTGTATTCCCATTATGTTCTTAGTTATGGGCACATGCGGTGGTTCTTTCTCTTCTACTGTTGGGTCCACAATATATATATGTCTGATTGTAATAATTGTTGTTTTACATAGAATTTTATCTATTGTTTAATTTGTCGTATTGAAATGATATAAATTGATGACAACTTTCTATGTGTAGGGCCTAGAGGCCTCTGATTAGACGCTTACTCAAAGATATTAGTATTATTATATGTCACCAGATATGTCCAATTGTTATGGTGAGCTGATGTTAAGGGAATAGAGAATAAAAAAGAAGGGTTAAAAGTAGGTGGAAGCAGTATTACAAACATCAAATTGACAGATGACATAGTACTACTGGCAGAGTCGGCAGAAGATCTCCCAAATTGTTATGGGACGTGGTTGTAGGAGAGAGTAAAAGGAAGGGCCTGTCATAAATGGTAGTAATGAGAGAAGTGTGTTGTATTGAAAAAGGATGTCCAGCATATGACCACAGCAGAATAGGCGCGCAGGTAATACAGAAAGTGTAATCTTTACATTAGGGAGTACAGTAACCATGGTAACAGAGGATGCTTGATGTGCAAAAAGGAAAAAAAAGAAGGATCCCTCATGCAAAATCTGCATTTGGAAAATTAGAAACATACTTGAGGAACGGCAAGTGGGAGTATCAAAACCAGGTTGCGGGTATTTAACTGCTACGTCTATCCTGTATTAATGTATGGAGTGAAGCATGGTCAATAACAGCGGATTAAGAAGAAGATTGAAGGTTGTGAAGTGTGGTTCTAGAGAATGATGAGAATTCTTGGCCAGAGTAACCGCAGAGATGTTTTGATAAGAGCTGGAGTGAGCGGGAAATTATTGAAGAATATTAGGATTAGACAGATGGGTATTTCATGTGACATTTGTTACGGAATAGGAGGGTCTAGAGAACTTAATGGCATTAGTAGAAAACGAGGCTGCCGAAAGGGTCGAGGGACAAAAAATAGTTACTAGATGGAAACATAGTTGAATGGGGTTCAGGAAGAGGAAGGAGCAAGGAAGTGGAACTACCTAGGATAGCAAGCGACAGCGAATGGTGGCACAACATGATAACCGAAATCTTGTGATATGGTACATATAGAGATAGAGAGACTCTTGAGTGAAGTGGGAGACGTCTTTACTCAAAAGTCTGGAAATGCTACCCTTCACGGTGCACATTCCACAAACCACCTTCTAATAAGATCAACGCAAGTGGAGGGGCGGGTGCTGACTACCCGGTCCCAGGGTGATTCAACGCCAAAATGACATATTAAAATAACACAGCGTCCCTTGAAGAATACATAAAGGTAAATATTCTTTTCTTTTATTATGGTTAAACAACAGATCTAAACTTGGAAAAGAAGGTGAAAAATAGGAATTTGTTTTGCCAAACACGTTTACTTGGCACCCTTAATTTTCACTCCACAACATATCCTAGGTAGGAATGTCGTATAATAATCTTGAATCAACTGTCTGTTAGCTGGCCTATAGAACAGTTCAGGTTATTTGGGTGTGTAATGTTTACATATCCAAAGGGACAGGGATGTGCATTTTTTTCTCTGCAGGCGTTTGCGCAACAACATTTTCCTTCTCCGGGACAGATAAATGTTGCACCACCCAAGTGAAACACGCAAAAAAAAGTACGATTAAAGGGCAGTAGTTGGGAAAATAAAGATACATTGCGGCAAGGGGATTAGGAAGTGTAGTCAGGGTCCAAATTGAGCCATCTGGAAGTCTCATTATGAACTAGTGTTTCTGTGTCCCTATCATGTGTATGAATAGAAACGTTCAGGTAACGGGTTATTTTTGGGTGGTTAGGAAGATATGGGGTAGTTTATTCAAAGTGGTCGCAAAATAGTAAACATTCGGAAAAATCGCGAAGTGTCCGTAAAGAATGCAAATACACAAATGAAACTAAAAATTGGTTAACGCTTCAAAGGCCCTTCTGGAACTGGTATTAAACATGTTTGTACTCAACATGCTTTAAATCCAACATGGCGACCAAAAATGGGGCCAAAATGGCGGCCAAATGGTGAATGGCTGAAAAAAGATGTTTATCGGCCCACTGCGATGATTGAATTATAGGTAAAAGGCAGTAATGTGGCCCAAGAACTGCAACCAGCTCTATTTAATATGTTTATTGTTCACCCCTGCTAAAATTCAGAATGGCGGCAAAATTTGTGCTCTAAATTCTTACCAAAAAGGTTAAATTGGCAACACAAAAATGAAAAAAGCCATTGCGTAAAAGATGGGTACACCAGACATATAAAGCATGCAATCCTTAGTAGTCATTTCTGTATGAAATAGTCATGGTGTATTTTTGAAATATGTAAACTTAAATTCAGATTATAAGTGGTGACGAACATTCAGAATAGAATTCTGTTCGTAAGAATATCATGATTGACACAATACGATAATGGTTTAAGCCCACGCAATATGGTATTTATAACACATAGAAATATTTCTGTAATTTGATTGGTAGATACTATATCACGTGACATAAAATATTGAGACTAGTTCCCCAAAGTTTCACAGGAGGGAAAAAAGTTACCATAAAAGTTACTAGTCCCCCATCACGGGGAATAGTCATTTTTATGAGGAACTTTTTCCCTGCATGGTACAATGTATCTTGACTAGTAGTCTAATTGTATGATTGACCCTCACACAAATTGCAACAGAAACAATTTTGGTGTAATATATTGAAATAGTCATAAAAATAAGATATTAAAAAGTCTTCCCAAAATCAACCTAGTGGAACAGTAGAAATACGGGGGCAACGTTTGTACAGGGTAAAAAACTTAGAATTGTTCGTAATTGATTTAAAAGGATGTTACAATTTATTGGGCTACCCTCAGGTTAAAAAAAGGTATAGTTTGCCCTATCTCGAGTTATAGTTTAGTACAATAGACTCATAAACAGTTCACGGTCATCCTGGGTAAAAGCATTAGAATGGTCCGATTTGAGCGGCCTGGTTGTAAACTGTTAAAATTGCCCACTAGATAAAGGAAATGTAAAAGTTCTTTGTTTGAATTTCTATATAGAATTACAGAGTATGATAGTGACCTCCCATAGACACTGCGTACCCAGTAACATTTTGCGTTCCAATATGCAACGAATATTATAGATGGGCTAACCAGTATAATTTTCAGCTCTTGTACCATTAGACGAACAATTTGACCCTACAAGTTTTTAAACGAAACGGATACATCGGAAAATTTACCCCATGGTGACCTTGAACCTATTGAACTCATAACACTATTGAAATACAACCTGCGATATGGCAAAAACATACCTTTTTTTAATCCGGGAAATGTAACGAACACTGGCATACTTTCGACGCGATTTTGATACTTCATATTTTGACCCCTGTATCAAAAACTTACCCCCGTAACAAATATATGTCCACTCCTTTGATTTTATAGACTTTGATATCGTTTTAAAGGTTTCTCAATTACATATTCTGTGAATGAATTTCTGTTGCAAGTAGTGTTGGGTTAGGCAGCATTCATATATTTTGATGGCCTAGCAGGCTGAAGCTTGAGTTGCCGGGGTGGCAGCTGATCTCGACAAGACTTCGTAAGATTTTTCAAATGATCCGAAATATTTTTATATGTATATTAAAAACAAATATGGACGGCTCATATTCTGAAATGGTGCAAATACCTCCCCTCGGTGACTGGAGACCGGGGCCTACTATTTCCATCGACATCGGTTGAGAGAAAATGTAGGCCCACGGTCTCCAGTCACCTAGCGGTAGTGATTTGCACCATTTCCCCTCATGAACATCAATATTTTGTATACTAGAGCCATGCATATGAGTCGGGAACGTTACATTTTATGTGTATGTAATACTGTGTTGATTTTTGTTTGGGGGACGAGTAAATCTGGCCTTTGGCATTTCTGTCGTTCCCCCATGTCACGCAATTCATATGTAACGTGCTTATATTAATTTACCTAATTTGTATTGCTGTTTGTGTTGGCATGGGAATAAAGTTGAATTGAAGTTGAATGAGTTACAACTTTTCTCATTCAATTGATTAATTAGAAACATAATCACAATCACCCTTCCCTTAATAACTTGTGTTCCTTTTTTTGCAGAACACAAGATGGTCGTGCAAGTGTAGCCCATATCAATCAGCCAATATTGAGTGAAACTGATAGTTCTTTCATCAAATATCCATGCAAGATTACTTGAAGCAAAACAATTGTCGATTACCAAGTTAGTCAAATGCTTCAGAGGGAACAAGACGTCTTTTCTGAAAAAAATTGAATCCATGCAGTCACATGGAATCCCTGCTACAAGAAGGTATACTTTCATTTAATTTAAAAACAAAAAAACACGCGTTTTTTTTTAATTTTCAATATTAAAAAAGTTTTAACACATGATTCGTAATATACAGATGATATAATAATAAGATTCAAAAACACAGAAAACATAAAACTATTAAAATTAGACACTAACTATTCAAAAATAAATTCACTCATATATGAAACCTAAATATACAGGTAGGGATCAAATTGGCCGAGAATAAAAACCATGATGTACACTGTGGCTCATAAAGATGGAAAAAAAGTTTTACCACTTTTATGGAATGATCTTACAGGTGAGTTATTTATGATATCTAGGGTGGATATAGCCACACTACTTGAATGATAAGTCTCTTCCGAACATATCCCATGAATTAGTCCACAAATAACCCTTTGCGAAACTGGTCCTTAGCCTGAACGGAAAGGGGGTATTTTGAACAGCAGAGTTAAGGATTTTGTAAAAAGTTTTTCACATCAGGCATTTTTACAATATAGGCTAACACATTTGGGTGATTTATTCATCGAAATGTTCAATAGTATGTCAATCAGTCACTAACCTCGAGTATGGCCACACATGCAGGACTCAGTGCGTCAAGACGGCGCGGGCCAATACATCCACAGGTTGTTATTGGATGTCAATGGAGCCAGAGCGTCCCACTCATCGGCCAGAGAATGAGCTAACTCCTGTAGTGTGAGGAAAAGATGTCTCCCTGTAATGTGATGGAATCGGCCTCTAAGCATCCCAGCATGCCTCGATAGGGTCAATCAGTGAAGCAAGTAGAGCCATAAATATTGCTCATCCCCTCTGCCTCAAGATATTTCTCCTACAGCGGCACTGTGAGGCGTAACAATGTCGTCGTGTAGCGAAAATGTTTACATAAATCCTTCTTGCATGTGCCAGACAGTGTTTTCAGAAGCCCAGGTACCCGACGGTGTTCATGGTTTCCTCGGCACCACCAGTGATGTTTTTCTCCCTAAGAATACCGTTCCATACATCCACTGAGCCGCAACCACATTGAGTCGATCCTGAATACAGTCAGCTCGGAGGGTTCTTCACCACGTAAATCGACGCGAAACCTTTGTCTTCTATCTTAAATGGTCAAAGATGTAGCGTGCTTCGCCAATAAACACAACATGTCGCCAGTGTCAAAGATGTAATCTTCTGTGCTCCGTAGCCCAGCGAAAAAGTCGATCAACTCTGTGGTGAACGGTTGGGAGTGGACATTTGTCATTCGTTCTTGCTCGGTAACCATATTCAAGCAATCTCCGATCTACAGTTTGGAGGCGGCAAAACGTTGATCACATAAACGACGAGACGGCATCGTTGGAATTTTCCTGGATCTATACACAGAGATTAGCAGTCGGACGATCATCTCGTCTGGTAGTCCATCGTGGTCGTCCTGAAGATTTCGTGTCCTCAAAAGACCCACCTCTCGATGAGTGTCTGAGGATTCTACAGACAGTACTCTGCGATATTCCGAGAAATCGGCGACTCTGGCTTGTTTGTATCCTTCCGTCGGAGTGCAAGCATTCTTCGGCGTATTGACAATGCCGTTGGAAGAAGGCATATGCTAGGAAGCCTAGGTTTTGTTTGAAAGATAAAACCAACTCTGAAAAAATGTGCTCTGCACACCGGCTTGGAGCAGGGAAAAGGAAACAAACAACATCGTATGACATTTGATAGCTCCAACAAAATGGCATGTTAACGAATTCAAAATTATGCATGGTTCACTTTACCTGGGTAGGGGGACTCATTTTGTAATCATTCACCTACTTAATATGATACTGAGGAGTTCAATAGAAAGCTTTTAAGATAGTCTGCAAAATATTCCAAACTTATGAGCAACTGAGCTGTGTATAAATAAACAATACTGATCTCCATTTTTTATATTATAAAAAATGGAGGGTGCAAAGACGCTGCTAAAGTGCGTGAACGGTAGGCTTACTATTGGGCTGTGCTTTACTCAGATGTTAGGTCCTATCTCCGCAAATGTGTGAGTTGGACACAGAAAAGCGGTCTCAACGTAAACATCAAGATCCACTACAGCAGTACGGGTGGGGCCCATTTTGGAGCGTATAGTTATACAAATATTATATGACAAAGAGAGACTCTTGTTAAAACTATGGACACGAGGTAACTGCAATAGTGCTATTTGCTGAGGGGCGCAGCCCGAAGCAAATAGAACTATTGCGTCACTGAGGGACCATAGTTTGAACAGGGAGGCTCGAATAAAGGCAGTATATATTTGTTAATACGTCAGTCATTATATTCATTGTTCATTGATTGGTAAGAAGATTTTATAAAAACAAATGAGGTTAAAATTGAGATTTAGCCTAGCTAGACTAGCCTAGCCCTAGCCTAGCCTCCAACATGACCCATGCCGCGCAGTCAATATTTTGCAGGTGTTGTCGTCACCCTATTACAGACTAAACCCCGTCAAACATGGCACAGGCTGTTCTATCTGCTTTTTAGTGTTAACACTTTCATGTCATTTGATCACTTAACAGCTATTCTCTCGTCTCGGGTGGATTTGTAGCCGTACCGTCATCACTGCATTTTCGCGTGATCCATGTTGACCATATTTGGTTGATGTCATGCCACCAGGGCTGACATTGAGGCTTAAAATGGGAAGACGTAAATAGTCTTTTGGAAGCAGTAATAGTTCATTTGAGAGCCGTAAATAGTTCTTTTGAGAGCCGTAAAAAGTCTTTTTCTGATAATGGTATGTTATATTTGATCATGTGGTCCTTTAACCATCAATGAAACAAGAATATATGAATGACCTCGTATAAAACATTGATGTGCTTGGACAACTGACTGAAACCACTCAGGGTAACAATAAATCCTTGTTGTCGGAAATTACTGGACAAAGTGGGTGAAAGCCTATGGAAATGAAGATCAGCAGGCAAGACTGGCTGTAAAGCGGGGGGATGAGTTTGTGTGCAGGTTCGGGATTTCCCTGCAGTGGAGGGAATTTTGTTGCCAAAGATGCGCACACCCTTGAGATGATAAGTGCAAACTTTTTGTAGCATGGTCCATGTGATACCATGCATAAGGATAATTGTGCAGGAATAAGAGCATTTGACGACCCTGGTCGGACAAATTTGCTTTGCACGGATTCAAGTAATCTTGCATGGGCATTTGATGAAAGAACTATCAGTTCACTTTCATAATTGGGTGATGATAATGGGCTACACATTGCAAGACCATCTTGTGTTCTGCAAAGAAAGTAACACAAAGTTATTAAGAAAGGGTGATTGTGATACAGTAATAATAATTGAAATTGTGGTGGTTAAGGAAAAATATAAGGTAACTTGCCTGACACAAGTATGAAACGGGTCTTGTGCACCATATGCGTTGGCTCATAATTATCGTAATTGTGGTCAATCATGATTTCTGGTCTGAATTTTCTTCAACATATTACATCTAAACTAAGTTTAGTTTGGCCAAAATACACCAATGACTAATTTCATACAGAATGACTACTGAGGTATTTAATGTTTATATTTCCTGTTATCTTCATTTACCTATGGCTTATTCGTCATTTTTATGGTTGCAATTTTACCTTTGTGGCAGATTTAGAGAAACAAATATGACGCAATTTTGAATTTAAGCATGAAAAAATACAAACCATATTAAGTTAAAAGCTGGTTGCAGTTAGGGACCCACATTATCTGCCTTTATAATTAATTTATAAACAGTTTCCAATAAAAACACCTTTTTCAGCATTTTCACCCATTTTGGCCGCTATTTTATGGTCGCCATGTGGATTTCAGGCATGTTGAGTACAAACATGTTTAATACATGTCCAGAAGGGCTGAAGCTTAAGACCCCCCTTTTTATGTTCGTTCTGTATTTAGCATTCTTATGGCCACTGTGCGATTTTTTTTCCCGAAAACAGGCTAATGTAATAAGCGCGCGTAGTCAACTGTGAAGAACTTCAGGGGTGAGGAAAGGGGGCGCGCTCAGAGGTTCTGCGAAGCATGAGGCGGAAAAAGGCTGAGGTTACCACATTCTCCCCAAACCCACCAAAATTACCCGTTTACCTGAACTTTCTATTCATACACATGATAAGGACTCAGAAAAAAAACACGGTCATTAGTGAGACTTCCTGGTGGCACCTAGCTCAAATTGGACCCGAATAAGTTTAACATTAAACATATATAGTTGTTGAATCCCTTTTAGTTTCAATTAAAAATGATACCAGATTGGGTTCAGGGGAAGGGACGCCCGATGTTCGATACTAGAGTGGGATTTTGGTGGCTGCAGAGTTCATGTGGAGCGCTATGAAAAAAAATCCCTAAATCGGCAATAATATGACTAATTGATTTCCTCCCAAAACCGTTCGTGAATTCCTCATTTTTGTACCATACGGCAAGCAGGACATCATTTTAGAATTTGGTATGCTTGAAAAAAAATACCGGCGACTGCCACCGTCTGATGCTCAAAGCGCGATTGCAACAACGCCACTTTGACAGACCTCATTATTGCACAGGCGGTGAAGGTCATTAATGATTTCGTTACTGAAGTTGGGATTAGGGTTGCGAACTATAAGTTAGACCAATGGCGGACCATATCCGCTAAATCGGACTCACTTGGCCGACCAAATTACATTTAATTACCAACAGGTCGTGTCCTACCCCCCTGATAGCATTTATGATAATCGTCAACACACACGACTCTGCACTGACCATAGAGCAAATAGAGTTAAAAATATTTATTTATGTAACTCTCGGGCACTGACACACAGAAGCTAATTTTATGCCCACCAATCAGGGGACTGAAACCAAATCAGGCGGGACGGCCAAGAAATCCCAAATTTGACATTCCCCATTTTTTAACATGAAATTCTTTTATGTTATATCGTTAACACACACTGGCACACAGAGCCCATTTTATCACAATAAGGGGCCTGCCAACTCAATCAGGCACGTGGGGCCAAGAAATCCCAAATTTAGACGTCATTTTTTTTTAAAGAACATAATTTTAGGTTTATCGTCAACACCAGGCCCACAAGCTAATTTTAGTCAACCAATCAGGGCCTGCAACCAATCAGGCAGTGAGAGTGGCGGCAACCAAGAAATCCCAAAATTAGAACTTCCCGATTTTTTTAACAGAACATTCTTTTATGTTATATCGTTAACACACACTGGCACACAGAGCTAATTTTATTACACCAAGCGGGGCACTGCAACCAATCAAGCAGTGGCGGCCAAGAAATCCAAAAATTAGACGTCCCCATTTTAAACATGAAATTTATTGTATGTTAGATCGTCCAACACACACTGCACACAGAGTAATTTTATTCTCACCAATCAAGGACTGCAACCCAATCAGGCCGTGGCGCGCCAGAAAGAAAATCCCAATTTAGACCTTTCCCATTTTTAACATGACATTCTTTTGCTTAATCGTTAACACACACGGGCACAACAGAGCCATTTATTCCACCAATCGAGGGGCCTGCAACCAATCAGGCATTGGCGGCCAAGAAATCCCAATTAGGACCGTCCCCATTTTTTTTAATACGAACATTCTTTTATGTTATATGTCAAACAACACGGCACACAGAGCTAATTTGATTCCACCAATCAGGGCCTGCAACCCATCAGCCAGTGGCAGCCAAGAATCCCAAATTTAGACGGTACCCCCATTTTTCTTTAACATGAACATTCTTATGTTATGTTATATCGTCAACACACACTGGCCACACAGAGCTAATTTTATTCCACCCATCGGGGCCTGCAACCAAGCTGGGCAGTGGCGGCCAAGAAATCCCAAATTTAGACGTCACCCTTTTTTTAAAATGAACATTCTTTTGGCGAAATTGAGTTAATTGACCACACACACACACTGGCACACAGAGCTAATTGTATTCCACCAATCAGGGCCTGCAACTATCAGGCAGTGGTGGATTAGAAATCCCAAATTAGACGTCCCCATTTTTTTAAGCATGAAATCGTTTATTTATATCGTCAACATACAGTGGCACTCAGAAACAAATTTTATTCCACAAATCAGGCCCTGCCACCAATGTTTTAAGTTACACTGCCATCTGTTGAATGTATATGTTGACATACAGATGCACACAGCGCTAATTTTATTCCACCAATCAGGTCCTGCCTGCTGCACCATTGTTCAAGTTACCCCCCAAGTTAGGGACGCACAATGTACTTCAAAAGGGGGGGGGGGGGTTGGAAGTTTTCTAAAAAAAAAAAAAACTTCACCCACCCCCTCATGAGCAAAAAAAAAAAAATTCCCCGCTGCCATTAAAAAAATAAAAACTTTACCCCCACATTAAACAAACAACATCCTCAAGTATAGGCAAAAAAAAAACAAAATCCAGCCTATGACTTGAAGAAAAAAAAAAACCTGCCTCCATAAAGCCAACAAAAAAAAACTTTCCCTCACCAAACTTCCACCCCCCCCTGAAGTCAATGGTGCGTCCCTTACACACCTGCCCCCTTGCCTTGAGTATTTTGGTGGTGAAAGAGAAAATGAACGTATAGGCGGCCCACCATAAACCAGGATTCTGAAACCAGGTGTAATTATTATACCCAATCTAATTCCTGTGAAGATTTTATAATTGGTTATTCGGGGAAAAAGGGGTGTCAAAGCTGTCGCTCGCGTTGCTGTGTGGAGTCTGCCTCGGTAGTTGATTTCGTAACTAAAGATAACTAATTTTTTTTTCAGAAGTTGGGAAAGGACTTTGAAGGGAAATGATAAATTCTTGGCAGACAGCAGCCTGACATCCATTGTGATTCAGCATTCATTTTTGAATTTCCACAATCACCCTAGCTTTTATTTACAACGCGACCAACTTTGGGCCACGGAGTGAATCAATATAATAATATCGTCAACATCCAAGGCACACAGAGCCAATTTGCAAAACGGATTGTTAGTGGTAGGCTGCCCTCTGTCGAATGTAAAGAAAACGGGTTTCTCCGTGGTGGAAAAGGAATTGTAAGCCTAATAGGAACTCATAGACCTGTTTGTAGCAAACTCTTGTCTTCAAAAGTATAAACCAGACATTTGTATTAGTACTAATCATTTGAAGTTTCAGGGATTTAAAAAAATGGTGTTGGTGAAAAATTGAAGGAAAAATTTTTGTCTTTTAAAACAATGAAGGCCCTTTTTTGGGGATGAGACAAGGCAGCCTACATATCCCAGGGTATGTCTGTCTGTCTGTTGTCTTTACAGAGATATATTTGGGTTTTTTGTGTATGCCTTTATTTTTGTTTTTTTAAATTGTTGTATAGAGGCACATAAGCAATAAGGCCTGTTATAGGGGTAGAGGGGATATAGTATTCTTATTAACTCTACTGATCATTATTCAAAAGCATTGCCTTGATGGTGTTTACTGCCCCCATTATCTGAATAATGGGTCGCGATTACGCATTAATGCGGTTGAGTAAGCGCCACACTCTTTTCAGCGCGTACCCACGCATTATATTATAGATATATATAGATATATAGAGGAGAGAGAGAGACGAGGAGAGAGATATTTTAGTAAACACTGGAAAAAAGCAAACTAAATAAACTAATATCATGATGGACCTACACGCGTGTTGACCCCCATTACAATATTGTTTCTTTTATTGTTAGAACAATTTTAAAGCAGTGGCGACACAATTTTTGGGAAACAAAAACTTGATATGAGTAGGCCATGCAAGAGTATCATTCGCAAAATCAGACAAATTATGCGGGAATCTTGCCATAGAGGCCTACAAAGGTCATGATTTGTAGTTATAGCGCCTTATATGCCCATTCTCCGAGAAAGACGTGGAAAAACTAGATTTTT
>JAMKCH010054297.1:0-10064 GCA_023653785.1 Ophioderma brevispina | reverse complement strand
CCCCAATAAGTCTTCAATGCAGACGGCAAGGCAGATACATCTTTCCACGGGTCTACCCTCTCCATCCTCCTTTCTACTCAGGAACAGAGCCATTGTCTCATCCGCCGACTGCGCCTCACGTATCATCTCTAATGTAATCTCCGGTTCTATAGGTCACATTCTGACTTCAACATCTGGTCATGTTTCTATCCGCACCAGGTTGGTCGATCATGTGTTCCCGACTCTGACCGAGCCCACGCCCGCAGAATGACTGCTTCGGCCATCAATCCACTTCAGACTCCACGAACTTCAACCAAGGACCTTCTAATAACCTCCCCTGTCCCATCACTCTTCCAGCCCGTTCGGTTTGGCAACCCGATATCACACGTCATCTGGATTTCCTTTACTTCTACTCCCTTGCTCGCCTCCTCGTTCTGGATTCTTTCTTAGCCTCCATCCGCCACACTGTCTACAGGGTATTCTTGACAGCCCGTCCGCGTTATGAATGACGTCTTCCCGTCTGTCTCCAAATCGATTTGAAACTGGACAGCAACTCAGCCATCTCGCCACTGACCCCGGGGTTTTTGAAGTTGCAAAACCACCTTAGCGACCCGTGGCGTCCTCACTTTACACCCTGCTTCCTCAAAGGTAATGACGATACTTTTTGAGGAATTCAACCACAGCCAAAGCTCTCTTCTCGTCCACAACAGTAGTTTCGCTCTGGCCCGGGACAGGCTGCTGCCATAATGCTATAACCCGGGCCCCTCTCCTCGCCATCCTGCGCTTGTGACAGTACGGCCCCCTATTGGCAAATTTGCTGGCGTCATGTCACAAGATGAATTGGGCCCTCTGGCCGCGGGTAAGCCAAACTGGAGCACTGATCAAGCAACTCTTTCAACAGTGTTGAACGCCTCGTCACATTCGCTCGTCCATTCCGAACACCACCTTCTTCCTCTGCATCGATGGAGAGGGCCCGCGATATCAGCAATCCACGGATAACCGTACGATAGTACGGAACGCCAGTCCCAAGAAACTACGCACCTCCTTGCGTGGGCGTTCTTTGCGTCGGCCAATCCCGAACCTGGCTTCTATCTTTGACGGATGCCGTATGAATACCCTTTCAGATCTACGTGGCCCAAATACGTCACCCACCGCTCCGTTTGGAAATAGTGGACCTTTGAGGGCTTGGTTCAACCAACCCGGCTCCTCGGACTCTGCAAAACCTCCTCTAACCGATCTACGGACTCCGACAACGGTGCTACCGAACACAATCACTTCGTCTAAATAAACAAGGAGAGCGTCTCCCATACTCAACTCAGCCAACACTTTGTCCATCAATCTTTCAAACTTTGAGGGCGCATTGCAAAGGTAGGACATTCCAAGCATACAGTCCGCAGGTGGTGGAGAAGGCATAACGTATCTCGAGCTCCGTGTCCTCTCAACCTGCCAGTAGCCCGATGCCAATCAAGAGTTGTAAAGTCTTGCGCACCCTAAAGCACCAACTAATAATTCGATTTCGCCGCAAAGGTACGCGTCCTTCATCGTGACCTCATTCAACCTTCCGTAGTCCAGACAAAGGCCGCTTAGAGCCATCCTTCGTTGGCTACCGAACACCACTAGGGCTAGACCAAGCACTATCTGAAGGCTGTTTAACCCTTTCTCCAACAACTCGGTCACTTGTCGCTCCACCCCTCTCTTCCACGCTGCTGCGGATGATCCTCAATGGCTGCCGAATAGGCCGGTGGCACTCCCAGTATCAATACTGTGCTTCACTCGTCCGTCCCTAACCCAATATCAAACTCCGCCGCTAAGATGAACATCATCCGATCCAGAGTTTTCGCTAATAACTTCCGCCACTTTTTTCTCTCTCTCTCTCTCCTCTCCCAAGTTGGGGGTACGTACTCGGCTCTAACAGCTCGCGAAGGTGTCTGGTACTTTTCCACCTCCCTTCCACCTCTCCTTCCTCTAACTTCAACTTTGACGGTTCATCCACTCACTCTCTGCCACTAACGTTACCGTAGCCAAAAGTGGTACCCCCTCGTTTTAACGTTCGCGAGGAAATCCCGACTTTCAGTCACGGGATGGGGACAACCCTCTTTATCTTGCACCACACTTCTTCTTGGCTACCAATCCCCTCTCACTCAAAGGGCCTGCGGCCAGCGCTCAATCAACTACAATTGCGACCCCTCCCTCCGTTACACACCTGATACCACTGGAAAAAAAGATCTATACTAAGCCACTAACCACTTCCGAAGGATTGCCGACAACACCACCTCTGTCCCCGCTGGCACGGTATATCCTCGACGGCAGCCAGCCGCCTTTAAATGGAAATCCTCCTCCACGGACTGCCCTGACTTTACCACACTATGTTTAGCTGGGATTCGGCCTAAGACACCGCGTCGGCCCCCCCACCCCGGACCCCTCAGCAGAATTGCCATCCCAACATCCCATGTTAACTCTCTGCAACAATCACCTACTTCAGTGTACTGTGACAACCCATTCCCTACCCTTATTTCCATCGGAGCCACTCCCCACACCTTAAACTTACAGGCCCTTCCCATCCCGCTGTAGCAGTTGACATTAGCTGATTCAGTTTAGGTCGTATCTCCGACGGAATAAGGTGGTATTGTTTTATTCGTCAAGATGGTAGCAGCGACCAGTATCCAAAAGAAGCCAACTTTCCTCCCCTGGACATGGATGGACATAAATCTCTCAGCTTCGAGCTCATAATGTCACCGCGGCCTCAACGCACCACCTCACGTCATTCGATTGATCACAGTTGCACAGTCTCCTCTCTTTAGTACCACACTCTGACTCGAGTAAGGTCGTTAATCCCCCCTTCGTTCACCGTCTCTCCACCTCTCGACTGTACTACACCTCACTTTGTCTTGTTTTCTTTAATGTTTCCATTCAAAAAATCCCCAACTTTATTAAATTCTTGCATACTCCTGCCCCCCGACACCCATGCAGCCTCTATAATTAATCCTGTGTTGTGGCCTCCCTGCACCGTCCGCTCTCCTGCCCTTGGTCGGCCCGCTCTCGGGTCCCGAATACTTCGGGCATTGATTAGCCAAATGCCCCTCCTGTTTGGCATCTGAACACACACCTCTCTGAGGGCTGCAGTTCCGCGCTAGTGTGTCCATGGTTCCCCCGCACGGTTACACAATGATGGTCCTCCACCCTCTGCTGGCCTTCGCATCCCCCTCAGTGCAAGCTCGGGCGAGATGTCCAGGTTTCTGACAAAGAGGTAACACTCCAATAATCTCGGCGAGATGGCGGGACATCATTCGTTAAGATTGCCTGCGTCCTTGCGGCCACCCCTACTCTTGCTGTTGGCCTTGGTAACCCTCGTGGGGGTAACATAGGCTGCCCCGGTCCTTTGCTCCCAATTGCCCCTCTTGTATGTGCGCTTAACCGTGTTCCACGAAGCCCCACCGAGCATCAATCATAGCCTCCAGTTGGCCACATTTTATGTCCGGACTTGGTGCTCGGCTTCCACCTCGTCTAGTGTACAACAGACCACCCCCCCCCCAGTCATACCCCGGCCCTTGGACTTTTCACACGGAGGAAATGACTCTAAAGCTAGAGCCTCTCGAACTGCCCCCTAGCGTCTCAGGCCTCGCTTTAAACAGATCTTTGCGGATAGCTGGGTCAGCTATAGCATCCTTAATATCACTCTTGCCAACCTGTACGTCCTTTCTTTTCAGTTCCTGGGAAGCAGTGCGTTAAATCTCTTGATGTCCATCCCCAGACTCTAAGAGACCTCTCCCCTTGGTTTTGCTCTCTTTCGTTCAGCTCCTGAAAGTAATTCTCGGCACACCCCTTGTCCAATTCCCCTTTGTATCACACCTCCATCATCCCTGTAGTCATTCCTTAGTGTCCAACATCATTAATAGTCAAGGCAGATAGGGCATCCCCTGACAAGAGGTAAATATCTGATATGTCGCCTCCTCGTCCATCCACTTATTATACTCTCGACAAGCCTCAAAATGCACACGGATTCCCCTCCAGGGGGTTGTCCCATCGTAATTTCAAAGCTTCTTCTCATTCTTAGGCTTGGTTGCATATCTCTCCTCGAATTCATCTGCGCTTCTCACCCGCATTCTCACGCTCAATCAATGAGGTGGCTCCGAACTGAATCAATACCATCAATCGCCCGGTCCTGAGGCCATAACTGAGTGATGACCCTAACGCTGGGCCACCCCTAGCCCTTTTCTCCCCCCTAACGTGGGGTGGTACATACCTCGCAGTAGCGGTAGCGATGTGTGGAAGCGACGCTCGGCCCTGGCCTACAACACTATCCTCACTTTCCATACGTGAAAGTGGGCGACCAGTCTTCCCCGCACCCAGCATGCGGCAACGCTCCTCGGCTCTCCGGTGAACCGGCTCCAAGGCGTGGTAAAGATGGCCGACCCTCACTCTCTCTTTGCTCGGACTTTGCAAAATACTTTCCATATCCTGCAGCTTGGGTGTCCCACTCTCGGCACTGCTGGTCGTGATCTATCTCCCTCATCCCCCTCCATAAGCCCTCAACTCGCTAATGTGGAACCATTGCTTTTCACGCCCTCGGCTTCACAGGGAGTCACGGGCTCCTTGCTCACTTGCTTCTAATAATCGTTGACGCTCCGTCTCGGCTAGCTCCGCTCGTCTCTGCAGTTCCTCCTTCTCCTTTATCAACAACCGTGCTATGGATCGCGATCTCCTCTCTTGATGATCTGCCTGACGAATCTCTTTTGCTCCACCGTTCCCTCTTGTTAAGAGAGCCGCCATCTTCCCTCGATTTACCCCTTCCATTTCGGCTGGCTCTCTTGCCACCTTCAACACTTCCCGCCACCCGGGGTCCTTTCAGCGCCCTTGCATCCGAGTTTGAGGCACGTCACCCTCCAATAATCACACTGCTGTACTTGTTAGCTAGTCTGGCTCGTCTGTTCTATTCTCCTCTGAATGAAGTGGGCGGCCTTCACGTTCGCTCACCCGTCGCTCTCTTTCCAGCCGATCATCACTCATCCTTCTAAACTGTCTCCTTCTCTCCTTTTCCTCTCTTTTGCATACTTCGAAGCGTCCCTGCAACAGTCCCTCCATTTCTCGAGTCTTCCTCTCAGGCGCTCACTTTCTTTCTTCTCTTCTCTAGGGTGACGCTCATCTTCTTTTCCGGCGCTCTCGATCCTCCTTTCCCTCTGTCCTCTTCTCTCCTCTTCTAGTTGACGGCCCTCCCCCTCGGAAACATTCCATCTCCTCCCACTGTCTCATCATCTCCGCACGCATTGTTCTCCAGTCAACGCCTTGAGCGGCCCCCTCGTCCCCAATCTTTGGGTTTGCGTCTTCCATCTGTCTAAGCTTTCGCCATTGGCCCCTTCCATCTTCGATCTCCTTCCTCCAGCTTCGCTCACATTTTCCACTTCCCTTCTCCTCGGCGTTTCTTGGTTCTTCCCTTCCCTCGACCATCCAGTTCTTCACTCCTGCTCCATCGGTTGTCCCTCCGTCGCTCTCCCTCTCTCACCGGCCCTCTTTCTCTACGAGTGTACTCCTTGGGTCTAAAAACGACTTTGGCTCTCCCTCGCCCCTCCTGCTTCATTCCCTGCTGCGACTCCTCTTCTTAGGTAGTCCGAACTCTCAATTTCTTGGTCCTCTGGATCAGTCCAGTACCCATCCCGGTACGTTCCAGAGTCCTCTTTCACTTAAATCAACCACCACCATAAGTCTCATCTCTGCCTCTCCGGGAATATGCTTACGTCGTCTCAATCTCTCATATCGCCATCACTCACACTACTGCTCCCTGAGTCTCATCTCTCATCTCTTTCGCTTTTTTTCTTCCGCTTCACCATCACGTGTTCTCCTCCTTTTCGCATCCGGCGGCATCGGTAAACCACCATCTCAACGACTGCCACCTGTGGCCTTCCCATCACTATATCTGGATACTCGGCGATCGACCTTCTCTCTTCTCTCCACTCCATGTCGTCACTGTGTCCCCTTCGGAGACTTCCTTCTGCCATTTATCGCTCTCTCCAACCAAATCCAAGTGTCGCTCCCACAATTAATACTCCACTTCTGACACCAATTGTAGCGTGCCGCCGGTTCCGCGACCTCCGTCTAGGGACCGGTTGCCTGGGTAAGTTATAGTTGCACAGAACCCTATGCTTCCTTACTTCCGGTGAAACGACACAAGAACTCCGGTCATCATATAGCTCACAAATTCTAGACGCATCACCCCGCAGCCGCGCGCAAGTGGCGTTCCCGCCTGCAAAGAGACTAAAACGGGGATCCGTCCTGCTCATTCAGTCCACGGTAAGGGTATTTAGCTGGCTACTATTGTTTTCATTTGTAGACTTACTGGACCCATCTTTTTCACATGTACATGGGGACATGAATATTAATTATGTAAGAACAATGTAAGATTTTGAATCTTAAAAGGAAGTTTATTGATGGGAAAACATCCAATTTTTGGAAACAATAAAGATTTGATGACGTCACTACGGCATTGATTGGTTTATATATTTTGCTTCGGGGAACCATTCAGGTAAAAATGACGTACGTATCCCTACATTGAACAAGTCAACCAGATTACTATTCACCGTACTCGGTTTTGTTTGGGTTTTGGAACATCAGTAGGGACAAGGTAAATTTGGTACTGTTTGACATAATACAACTGTGTCTTTTTTGGAAAAAAATAATAGCCCTTTGGGCAGAGATGGCTCAGTACAACTTGATTTAACATAGTCGATTTAATATATATCGGTTCGCCCCCGAAGAGCAAACTGATATCTGAGACCTGACACGTGACCTGTTACCGACACGTGACACCAACTATTCATCTCGTACCGTTTATAACTACATACGGCAAAGCACAGCATTCTGTAGCTCTGTTGTCAACACATGCGTAATCGGATCAAGATGTGAGACTTATACATGTGGTTCTGTACTGTGAGGGTAGGACACGATCTGCTCGTTTGGGCAATTGGGGATTTCCAAAACGGAATTTGTGAAACCTGCTACATGCATTTACTAGGCAGTCTCGGTCTCATGACCTTTAAAAAATCATCTCTAAAAACCTTTGTTCAAGATCTTAGTAAATCCTGATAAATTAAGAAATAATATGAAGTTTCACATAATCATGCTTCTGTTAAATTAACCTGTGCATAACTCAAACTCCAGAAACTTTCCCGTTTCCCCTGCACAAGTAATCTCTATCACACATAATCCCCTTGACCTACCGGCCTGGCTACAGAGCTATGCGCTCTTTAGCCATTCGCACCGATACACTCTAAGAATAAAACAGCCCTCTAGTATAATTTATTATACAACCCAAAACCATGCCCCCTGGATTATTAGCAACTACGTCACATACAGTTGACAGCTGGTATGTACAGGAGCTTGGTAGGGTACAGTATGCATTCCTGAACATTCCTCACCTGTTGACGGTCAGGATACTAAATGGACGAGACGATGGAAATTCAATGCTGGAAAATGGCAAAGATGGATCAACGCGTGGGCGTGCTCCTGATGGCTATAATATATCGGCCCATCCACATGTCGTGTTTATGTTCATGAATAATTCATACTGAGCGCGGAAAGGTTTTATGAATGGAATTACTTACTACTCATTTACTATTGTCCTATATTAGATTTATAACTTTAGCACAATTCTCATCCCGTGTCATACAGGATAATAGATAATAATACACAGAGTATCAATTGTAGACTGTTACTAAGTTAAACTGGTGAGGTATATGGTATTGATATGCTAGGACCAGTAATGGACAACCCGATAGGGCTTATGGTTATGGCTGGCCCTGTAATACATTCAAGTCAAATATACTCAATTATTACAATAAGATACAAGTAGTTTAGGGGGATTATAGAAAATTTACATAGGTAAATTAAACATAACAAAAAAAAACAGAGGACAACAAACAAAAACAAATCTAGCTAACAAAAATTAACGGGAAAACGGGATACGCGAATTTGGAAAAAGGAGAGACTTCAACATGTCTTGCTGAGGTATGTAATAATATTTCATAATGAGGAAGCAGAGATAGAAGAGATAGAGTTTGAGAAAAGGTAGGAAGAGAGAAGAAATAGGATGAGGAGAAGGTGAGAGGAGAGAAAATAAGGCTTGGGGAGAAATTTTAAAAAGCATTGTTACTGGGTTGATGTATGTTTTTTCAGTTGGGCCTTTAAAAAGTATTTTTGTTTGTAATTTTTGTGATGGTTCTGGAGAAGATCATTCCAAAGTTTTGCGCCGTGATACTGATAAAGTGCTTTCAGAGGAAGATTTTGGGAGGGGAAGATGAAGTGTGTCGGGCTGGTCTGGTGTTATAACTGGGGATTGGCGTTTGTGGTAAGTAATGCTTGAAAAAAAAAAAAGGAAGTTCGGAGGTGGTAAATGATTGTGGGATAGTCAAAAATGAAGAGCGCTGTTTGAAGTGGTTGAGGTGCTCTAATTAAGTGTTTTCAGTGATTGAAATAATGGCCAAAGGTGAGTTCTGGGGGAGTTTGGGATAGTGCGAATGGCCCATTTCTGTGTTGATATTTAGTTTGTGAGTCGTGAATGATAGTTGAGGCCCAGGATGATGTTTACAGTAGCTAGTATGGGGAGACTAGACTGTTGTAAAGTGATTTTAATGTGTTTAACTCTGTAGATTGTACCAATTGCGTGAGACGCTTTGGTGTTGACAGAGTTGATGGTGTTTCTATCCATGTTTAGTTGTCGTCGGTTGTGATACCAAGAAATTTGGTTATGTACCTGGGAGATTGTCTGTTTATCTATTGTTAATGTTTGGTTTTGATTAGTGTTGTTTGTTGTAGAGAAAAGCATGTAGTTAGTTTTAACACCTTGAAGAGAAGTTGTTTAGCCCGAAACCAGTCCGTGATTTTTGCGGTTCATGATTCATGTTGTACAAAGTGCTTTAATGTTAGGGTTTTTTGAAAGAAAAAATGTTTGTGTCCTCTGCAACTAAGATTAGATTTAGTGTGTTAGTAGATGTTAGTGTGTCGTTTTCATGTAATGATGAAAAGTAGGGGTCCAAGTGATTGAGCCTTGCGGGCCGGCCAACTGTGATAGTTTGATGGATGATGCGGTGGAGTGTACGTAGACTGATTGGTGAGCGGTTAGTTAGGGTAACTCCTGAACCACTCCCAAGGCTACTCCACGGACACCGTAAAGAATAAAGCTTGTGAAATAATGTTGTGGTTCAAATGGTGTCTAAAGCCACTTGGAGATTGCAGGAATACCCCCATGGTGTGGAGTTTTTTAATTTTTAGTTGCAGGTGAGGGTTGGTTGTTAGTTCAAGGATTGCCATGTAAGTCGAGCGTTTGGGGCCTAAAACCGTATGTTCATCGACCAGAAGTTGTGCTTGTTGAGGTTGATGCCTGAGGTTCTTGATAAATCCTGGAGAAGTTGTTAGTACAATGTGGGACAACACGACTTACAATATTACAATATAAAATCATTTTGGGACATTTACACATTCCGATTAACGTTTTACCTGTATCTGAATAGATAACATTTAGCCTTAATGTGATACCGCATTTGCCCAAATTCTATCAGTGTTTACTCCCTTTGTGGTCTATACACAAAACCACATTGGAAATAAAAGGGGCGAAAATAAGAATACATAGGGTAAAACTACCTTTAAAATTGTTGTAACTAAAAAAAATAACGAAGTAAATAATCGATCTTCCGGATATTAGTTGAGTAAATAGACAATATCTAGGCGCTAATTTCTGCAAAATATGAGGAGTAACTATTGCATCTTCCATTGTACATATTGTACCTATATTTTACAAAGTTCCTGCAAAAATCGAAAAAAGTCGCAAAAATACATCTTTTTGGGCATACAGTTCTCAACTTATTACTTTCAAGAAATCAAATGTGTTAGCTCTCATGAATATGTATAAATTTTTTAGCTTTAATATGATACCAACTTTCCCAAATTGAGTTTAGTCTGTGACCTCCAGCGCTAAAAGTACGATTTTGGTGAAGAACATGCAATTTTATTAGGTCATTGACCTCTGACTTCACGCTCCACCACTCCATGAGCTTAAGATTTTGTGTTTTGGATGTCCCAAGGTAGACCTGTTTGAA
>JAMKCH010054295.1:0-11245 GCA_023653785.1 Ophioderma brevispina | reverse complement strand
CCCAATTGCGATTTGCTTTCGTCCGCTCAGGCGCCAAACCCACTGAGATGTTGAGTGCAAATCATGAGTTAGCACTCCATAGCTCGGCTACCCTTACTTTTCTAGTCAGGTAGATTGACGCCTGAGGCGTTGTATTGCTCATCCATGGGTGTGATTTTCTTGACGCAGAGGCCATTGTACTCCTTTGTACAGGGTGTCCCAAAATAAATGCAATCCTCGCAGTTGGTGCTATAATTTCAAAATTACTGAGAATTATTCAAATGTTATAACATATTCTGAATAACGAACTTGTTTTGTACATCCTGTCCAAATTTTGTCCGATACGGTTCACTAGTTTTGAAAACAAAGGCTATTATGTAACCCGCTGTCATATTACCCCATTCCAAGTTTGCGTTAGATCGTTGAAGCAGGTTCACCTTGAAAAGTTGAATAATGTTTTTTTTTATAAAAATCTCCTGGTACTAATCCTGTCTTTTTTTTAAATGTTGAAATGTTGCGAGATATCTCTACGGCCTATCCTTTTCTCAACATACTGTTCAAATTTCATCTGATTTGCTTCACTGTTTTTTAGAACCAAGGCGATTACGTAAGTAAGCAACAATTTAAGCCATTCCAAGTTTGACTGATGAATACACAATCAAGGCATGCTAAAGTATGCAGGTGCCTGTTTTTGTTTTTCTCCTGTCTCTTTCTTTATTCTTACTACTTAAGTTTGGTTCAATTAACCCAGTATAACCTTTTAAACTAATTATTTTAATATTAAAAACATTTAAAGACAACACGTCTTTGACAAATAAGGGAAATGGTCTCTGTTCACAATGAAAAAGTTCTGACATTGTGTTTGATGTAACTCAAGTTTGGTTTTCAGTGGCTTATTTGTGTTGTTTGTTGTGTCTATCAAATGGTCCACATTATAACATTATATCATAATGGTCTTCAACATCCATTCATACCATTTCCATTTATTTGGTATTTAATCCCTCCGCTGCAATTTGCAATATTCACGTGGATTTGTCAGACACACTGAAGATAAAACATTTAAGTTTGGCCAAGTCGCTAAGTTACTATTCTCAATATGAGTAGAGGAAAATACTGCACAGACGATAAAAGACCGTGGATAAAACAATAAGTACAAATATTTTAGTATTAAAATAATTTTGAAATTATCGCCCCAACCATTTTCATTCATTGGTGTTTAATCCCTCCGCTGCAATTTACATTATTCATCACGCAGATTTGTCAGAACCACCGGAGATAAAATTTGGCCAAGTCGCTAAGTTACTATTCTAAATATGAGTAGAGCAAAATACTGTACAGACAATATAAGACCGTGGATATAATAAAACAATGACGACGAATATTTTAGTAATTTATTTTTTAAAAACCGACAGGATTAGTACCAGTAGATTTTTGAAGTTGAAAGACATTTTATTCCACTTTTCAAGGTGAACCTGTTTCAACGATCTAAGGCAAACTTGGAATGGGGTAATTTGACAGCGGGTTACATAATAGCCTTTGTTTTCATAACTAGTGAACCGTATCAGACAAAAATTGAACAGGTTGTACGAAACAAGGTCGTCTTTCAGAATCTGTTATAAATTGGAATATTCTCATACTTTTGAAATTTTAGCACCACTTTGAGATTCGCATTTATTTTGGTACACCCTGTATGCTATTTTTTTTTTTAACAATTTCTTGATGTCACTATCGATTGTTTGTATAGATGCACCACCGGTTAGGTGAGTGCCGCTTGTTTTGAAGTGTATGTAATAACATAATAAATCCTAAATAAATTAAAAATATCGTTCTGTTGCTGTTTAGGGTTTGCGTGCCTAACCCGCCCTGCGTTGTGTTTTCTCCAAATCCGAACTATGACCATAACATCCTACCAGTCACTTCTGTTTGTTCCTGCACTCCATTCCTTCGAATCGTTATTGCCCATATTATTTAAACTCTAACAGATACATTGCCCAGTGGGGTAACAGTCAGGCCGACCTATTCAAGATACCGGCCCTAACATGTTTACCAACCTTGCTGTTAACTTGTCTAGTCATGTATCAGAACATACCGCGGTCCTTGCCCTAGGTATTAGGCATAGGAGTGATGCCAGAGAATCGATCCGCCCACCCCCCCCTGCATCGGGTATCTTTCCCACTGGGTGAATTGCTAAATGAAAGAGCTTGGTGTGCATCTTCTGCGTAATACCAACGAAAAGTGCCCCAGCCTCCTCCCTCCTTGAAGCGATTTTTTAATTTTAGTAACACCAGAAATACATTACTTGGATCAGTAAGGGACCTTTATGATGAATGACAGCATGGTTGCTATCTACTTCTCTAAAATGAAATTTTCTAAACTTCCAATGATTGACCATTGGAAGAACCACTATTCAAAAATTGTATCTGAATCTTTCTTTACAGTATCTGCACTAGTCATTTACCAGATTACCACCCTATTCTGTGATAACGTAAGGTGATGTTCATGGGGAAGTATGGTCCTGTTGTCAGTAGGTAAATTATGAAAACGTCTCGTAGCATACTTGCAGAGAAGCAATGGCGCGCGATCGAAAGTCTAGATCGAAAGAGATCACCTTTGTGTTTGGGCATTTATGTCCTTCTCTTATCCAGAATTACTTGCTTTTGCATTGGTTCTCAGATTGTTAATTTGTATTTTGCTGCCTGTTTCACATTATTTATAGCATATTGTCAGCTATTATAATTTAGCCAAGTAATTCAAATAATATTTTCTTTTCTTATTATTAAAGCACTTCCTTCTTAGGTATCTCCACAAGTCATTGGTAATTCGCTTGTGGTTTGTGGTGTGGTCCAGGATTTAAGTTTCAACTGAGTAAGCTCATATGGGCCGCGGTGATCCATGATGCGGAATCTCAGCTAACATCATGGCCCGCTTTTAGATTGAGTTTCGGGATTGGGAACAGTAGGGGGTTTAACACCCTATTCTCGAAACTGACCGCGATGTACATATACAGTTTGTGACTCTCATACACTCATACACTGGACAGACGGCTTAACGTCCCCCCGAAGGACGGATGCTTTCACATGATTCATTTGCCCAATTCCAAGTGAAGGGCCCATCAATGCAAAACAAATCAATCACAAAGAGAGCTCAAGCGATCTCGTAGAATGAAGATTAATCCCGATCCGGAATAAGGCTCCCGCACGTCCATTCAGGAGACAAGGGAAAGGGAGCACAAAGTGTACTATTCCGGTACAACTGGAGAATGCTGCCCTCCTTTGTGGTCGCTCCCAAGCCGCTCAATAAATCCAGCACGTGACCCCCCCTCCCCCCCGGGATTAGAACCATGGATTTTTTGGTAAATTTGCGCCACAGGTACGCACCCTAACCCCTAGGCCACGCGTCCCCCCTCTCCCCCTCTCAAACACCAAACTAGAAGGGGGCGAACCCCCCCCCCCCCCCCCACCCACACACACCCCCACCACCACCCCCAGCCACACCACCCCTTACTTACTCAAAGGCTAGATCTGGTCACGAATATTTAAATCTAAAATGAGCGGGTTTTTGTTTATTACCTGTTTTTGCAGCGGGTTATCGGGCCTGGCCCGGTAATCCTATACTTACCCGTTGCATATCGCAGGTCCCGCCGACTCTGAATTTTCCATTGCAATCTCTAAAAGTCTAAAATCTAACAGATACAAATTACAAGGCGAGTGCCTATAAGAACACCCGCCACGCAACCTTGATCCGGCCAGATGATAGTATTTTAAATACATTAATAACTACATTTATAACAGAATAAAGCGCACACAATCACCATAATCTTCTTGATTGACGAGGTTACTTGGTCTGCCCCTAGCTGCTTCTGTCTTTTCATGGATCTGCCCCCTATGAAAAAAAAATCTTGAGGTAAAACGTGAAAAAAAACCCGGATATTCATGTTAAAACAGTCCGCTTTTCGGATTCTTTGCCCTGCGAGCGGGAAATTTGTGCTTGTGATGGGGACATTGTTGCACCTACCGGAAATTGCCCCCTTGGAACCACCGGCTTTCTTCGCTACGCGCCTGGCTAGCTGTGCTTATTTATAATTCGAATAATTTCAAAATAAAAACAAATGCAAACGCATATAGACATAATGATGTTCGTATCCATAAAATGAAAGAGTACTAGGTAATTGTATTTTCATCGAACCGCATGCGAAGAGTTAAATTCCCGGCGAACATAATCGCATGTAGTTTTGTATGGCACTGAAAAGTCCAAAACTCCAACTCCAGTATCGAACTGACCCCCTCCCCCCCCCCGGTCCCGGACTGTATCATGACATCTAACACCATATAATCTATATCACTACTCGCCTCTGCTCCCAACGCAGTCTCCCAGGTGACACGACAGAATATAGAAACCAGAGTTCGATGAGTAAACTATGACCCAGATAGAGAGTAATTTTCGAGAGCTACGGGAGGCTTGATCTATTAGGCTGGACTTACATGTTCCCAATTTTTACAGTTCCCAATTTCACACCATTGGAGAATTCTTATAATCATATGTATACAGATCTTAACGATACCAGTTTAACTACTACGGTCCACTCTTCATTTGTTACCTGCGAATCGTTATGACCCATCATACTATAATTTGGGCTAAATGTTGTTTTGTAATGTGTGTAAGTACAGGCCTGGCACAAAAAGTATCTCGGGCATGTTTTTCGATTGCGATCAGTATTGAGCCACCAAAGTCAGATCCTTTTGAAAGTTTTCGAAATAATCATTTTGTTGCCTAGTCTTGCTCATTTTTTTTTTTTTCATTTAATACCTGGCTTTAAAAAAGCTGCAAAATGCTGAGATAGAACCGCCCGAAAGAACGCAAAACCCCAAAACCAAAAGTTGCCGTTTGGATTTTTCAATGGGCATTGCAGTGTACTGGGACACGAACAGGCGGACCACAATCAGTATTGCACGTGGGCTTTCTCGCTCATCAGCTCGGAAACCAACTTTGTGTAAAATCATACACACGTATTATTGCGTGTAACCACACAGGTTGACCAATTGAAAAATCAAACTGCAACTTTTGTTTGGGAGGTTTGCGTCTTTCGGGCTCTCTATCTCAGCCATTTTTCATGTTTTTTACAAGCGAGGTAATTAAAATAAAAGAGCAAAGCTCGGCACAAAATGTATATTTCGAAACTTTTCAAAATGGTCTGACTTGGCTTTGGCACAGTACTGTCGAAAAACATTCCGAGATACTTTTTGTTCAGGTGTATGTTCGCAAAAGGCTCCGCAGTTACGATCCATATTGCGCATTTTTTTTCTGGAAAAGCCACGCTCCTTTCTGATTTTGGTAGTGTTGATGTATGGTTGTTTTACTACTAATTCAGAGCCATATGTAAGGAATCGTCCCGTCGGGCTTTTTTCTGGTTATTTTTATCATTTTATTGATTCCAATATACATTAGCGATGTTTCCATAAGGTGACCCCCCGGGTGACCCTTTTTTCTGACACACATGACAACTTCTCATCTGACACACAGTTAACATATTATCCCTTCCGTCCGTTTTAATTCTGAAACAAAATTTCGGCTATGTGCGAGTAAACCCGTAAGTGTGTGACGAACGCTTGGCAAGCATTCAGCAACGCGCGCGTGCTATTTGGTTTTTTCAGAAATTTATGACGGCGATTATATAAACGAAATAACGTCATTACGATATCTTACAAATATGCAATTTTTTGTAGTTTTCCCGTTGAGCTAGAAAAAATAAAAAAAAAACTGTTTTACGGGCCCGACGACCCTGATTTTTCAGGTTTGTCGATTTTTTTTTTTTTTAGTTTTTCCCAACAATCATGTTAAATCAGCATTTGTTTTTAGCCCAAATTATCAATGTTTGGCAAATTATTTTTAGGAAATTTGTTTTTTAAAAATTTTAATTTGCTCTGAAATTTTTGGGTCTATTTTTATCCAATTTTTGACAGCTCCAGAAAAGAAAAAAAATTTAAAAAGAAAAAATTTCATCCGACCGACCGACCCTCTCGAAATGTCCGCTCGCCCGTAAACAGGTTTTCTTTTTTTCGGCGGGTCGCCTTATAACATTATCTCGCTCATCAAATCCCGCGCATCAAAAATTGGATGACAGGCGGGGTAAGACACGAACTGCTCGATTCGGACATTGAGGATTTCCAAACCAAGGGGAAACCGGGGGATGGACGCCCGGTGTTCGATACTAGAGTTGGGATTTTAGATGTTGCCAGACTCTTGTGGAGCTCTATGGAAAATCCCTAAATCGGCATTATATGCCTGATTGATCCTCCAAACCGCTTGATGAATTCATTCAATTTTCACCATACGGCAAGATACATCATTTAAAAAACAATTATGTTCTGCAAAACTTTTTAGTTCGTAGAAGAACTTTGGCGAAAAATGCATTTGAACTTCAATTTTCACGCGCCATTTCAAAATCCCTAACTGCTGAGAACGTTATTATTGAAGTGGAGTAATGGTAAGTCCAACGGAGCAGGAACAAAACCACGACAAGGATCAAAAATTGATACAAGAGTTATAGACCATGGGACGTGGACCAAATACCACTGTATAACAAATTCTGTAGGTCCCCCTCTGGGGCGAAGGGAAAACCAGTGTAAATTCATAATAAATTATTAGGATCACATAACTGGTCTGGTTTTCCGCCCATAAAACTACCCCTTTCTTAAATATATTAAAGGTCACCGAACCTCAATTCCTTTTCACAATAGCAGAGACAATGGATATGTTATCGACTTCAGCAAACCAATGAGCTAAAGATATGACAATGGGCCCGGTATGCTTAGGGCCCATTGTTATAGCCAGGTGTTATCAACTTCACGATTCGGGTTGAGTGCAAATACCACCCTCCTCTCTCACAAGAACTAACCAGTGTACATTATTATATAGGTCGTTGAACACTACTTTTCATTCTGAAAACGCGGTAATTGAATAGAAATGAAGTTAAGCATTAAGTTCCGGATTTTGGTTCTGCACAAGTTGTTAGGTCAAAGCTGGCCCAGCAACATTCTCTTATGATTTTGTTCATGTTTCTTCCTTCTCTTTCGATAATTGATTAAAAAACATGGCCAAAGTAATTGAACCACGCACCTATAGAAGCTCAATATTACTTATTTGTGAATGAGGTTTAATATTTGTCCTGAAAAGTACGCAGTCTAAATTGGAGCCGTTACAGCTGAATCTCTTCAGCTGCGCGACAATATAACAATGGTCCGGCACTCCCAGATGAAAGGGATTTTGAAGTGTTTTTTCTACACCGCATACCGGGCCGGTGCTTTGAATATCTTTAACTCCATGGTTTGCTGAAGTCATGTGGCATCCACTGATCACTGATATTGGGGAAATGACTCGAAGTGACATTTTATTCTTTTTCAGAAACTGTTCCAGTTTTATTTGTGTGGGAACAACTATTAATGATTTTAATAATTAATTAAGACTTTACCACTTGGTTTTCCCCTAGCCCCCCGATGGAGACTAAAAACAACAGCATAGAAGGACATGTCCCATCGACTATTACTTGAAAGCGAAATGGAGGAGGTGAGGCAAGTGTACCAACTTGGCGTGGGGAGGGGAATGTAACGCGGAGAAACAAGTGTGACACAGTAAGCGAGAAAGCACAAATTACAATACATATCCCAGTACAAAAGGGGTGCAACATACTATATGCTGTACGTTATTTTTCAAAATTTAGTCTCTTCTTCTCATGTAGAATGGGTTCCGAACCACGCCTATTGACTCCACAGGGTCGCTCACGAACTATACAAACGCACACGAGAACTTACGGCGCTCGTGCAACCAACGTAGACCCTACAGTATTGACAGGATATGGCTGATATCGGCCACCACATTTTGCTCAAATCGGGCTCAAATTTCCTTGTTCAAAGACCTGATTGTTGTCATAATAGTTATATGCAAATTTTTTCGTGAAGTTACGTATGATTCGTTTTATGGGTGTGGCCTTTTTTGCATTAAACCGTTTCGCACAGTTATGACATAAAATGACCGTATCATGAGACTTTAACACCAGGAATCTTATACATGTTTATTGTGATTTTATTATAGAGTGGCTAATTTTCTTGAGGGATGCCAAATAAATCCGACCTTCCCCCCTGCTCTATTGAACACCTCGGCGTCCCTTTACCCCCTTGACTGTAATCATGATATCTAACACCATAGAATCTACATCCTTCTATCCTCTGTCCTAACTGTTATAATAATTTATTTGGAAATTACACTTTTAACAACAGTGCACTTGCTTCTGGCGGGGCAATCAACAAATACACGAGAAACATACAAAACATATTAACAGAGCTAAACAAACAGAGCTAAGTTGATACACAGTTGCTTAACCGGTACAACTGGTAAAAACAGCGTTCATAAAGTGAAGGACAAGGTAGTGCTTATTAGAGGGTCATTCCCATCAACCAAACACCCTGCGGCCCAGAAACCAACCATGGCGTTCAGAACCAAATCTCCGCGTCCAGAAACCAAACAGCTAGTGCTCAAATTGACATGTTTATAGATTAAACGTTTAGAAGCGTTTAATCTCCAACCATCCCAACACCAACCGTTCAACTCCAAACACCAAATGTTATTTCCAAACCCACGGCGCGTCATTCCATACACCAAAGCGTCAAAAATCGCCAAACCCGTACCCTCCAAACACCCCCCCCGCCCTCACACCCCTAAACCAGTTTTTAGAGTGACAGAATGCACATAAAATTATAAAAAGGTGCAAAAGACACAAAATTAATATAATCTTCACAGCAACGGTAGAACGAGATGGAACTGAATGTATAGATTGTGGTTTATGATATTTCCCTAGAAATTAGGATGATCATCCTTGATTTCAGTCAACCTCAGTTTTCCAGCACGTTATCGTAGGTTTTGCACAAAAAAATGTATCAAAAATATTGTATAAATAGAATCGTTATCGATATTACTATATGTACACGGGATGCCGCCTAGGTAAGGTAGAGTTTTTGGTATCTCAATTACCTGAAGAGAAACAACCCCAAACATCCAAACATGATTGATAGTAGACAATTTTCATTCATCCAAGATTTTTATATTCATCTATCCTTATATCTTTAGCTGCATCACACATGAATAACAAGTGTTTTTACGTCCATCATCCCATTATGACCAAAAGGGACAAGTTAACTCATATTGTCAGCAGCCCCTTTGCCTGACTCTAACGGTTCTAATGGGAGAGTATTGGAACGGAGTTTGAATTTGAGGCATGCACCATAAAATCTGTCTTAATCAGCAGGTAGTTTTCCGAGTCAACTGGGCCAATCCTGTGAAGACATATAATCATTACGGGACGACTTGAATCATGCTTCCGGTACCATTCAATCATGACTCAATTTTGTGGTTCAAATGACTTGAGTGTGATGCCCAGTGGAGGTTGTGCGGTTCCTCTCCGATCGCGCAATTGCCGGAGAGAATCCAATTCCATTTGCCACAAACTGTCTGAATGCTATATAAAAATTTTAAACCTCAAATGTGAAAATCACGTCAAAACAGAGCATGGTGTTAAGCAATAGAGTTTAGGCCATCGATGCATATCCATGTTAATAACACGATGAAAATACTTAGCTAAATGTGTGGTTTGTAAGTAGCTATTGGGACCCACCCCAAATCGCCGTACAGTGTAACACGTGTGTATGTAACGGGAAACTTTAAGTATGTGACGGGCCATTTGCATCTGGAGCCCCTCAATCCGATCATTTCACCTTCCTTCTCACTACCCATACTGAACTAGCGGATTAATGGAAGGAAGTGCAATGGTCCGCCATAGAATCCCCATAGAAAACCCGATTGAAATCATCCATATTATCAATAATTGATTAATGTAAGCATGACGCCTGTTCCCTTCTTGATGCCTCCCGACGTGATTATGATCACTTAGATTACGGATATTTAACCTAAGTACCTATAAACAAATGTCAACAACTTCAGATATAAAAATTTCCAACCAAGTCTCCACAATTTAGCGATTATCAGTACGTTGACCCACTAATAAGGACATTGGACTTGTCGTAATTGAAGTTCACTTCCAATCATTTGCAAATGTGCGGCATATCTAAACATTTTCGGTAATTCATTCTCGTCGTTTGCAATAAACCAACATCGTCAGCCCAAAACAGCGGCCAATACCATATCCTGAATTCTACCCCAATCTTATGGCACTTTAGAAGCTTTAGTAATTCAGAATAAATACACAAAATAAAACGGGTGACAAGAACACCTCCTTGCTTGACTCCTTCATCGATTCAAAAAATTGAACGAATGACGGAATTTGACTTGTGCTTGGACATTCTTTATTTATAAAAATAGTCAATAATTCTCCAGACCCCTCCCCCCTTATTCCCGTATTCCCTGCCCGCGTGCAGAAGTCCCTCCCCCCTCCTCCCTCCAAACCGTGTCAAATGCGTTTCGGAAGTCCAGAAGTCAAAAGTTTTTCTTCCCCTTCAGCCAGGCGACATGCTTCAATACTTTTAAGCGTAAAAATATGGTCTTCCCAGCGAATGAGTGCCGAACCCTCCCTGGACTTCGGACAGAAGATGCTTGCTTTCCAGAAAATTTGAGATATAAAGCAATAATTCTATTAAAAATCTTTGCCAACGCATGAAGTAAGCGATATACCCCTGTACTTGTTGAGGTCCTTACTATCACCTTGTTTAAGGATTGGGACAATAACCCACCTCGATTCCACTCTGAAGGTATTTTCTCAAATTTCGATGAATTTTGAGAACTGTCCAAAAGTGGTCTATGAAGGCAGTGACCCGGCCCATTCTTGCAAAGCTCATTGGTTATAGCCGTCAATGCCTGGCGGATTGTATTGTGTTTTGCAGCGGACACCGCGTCAACCACAATGTCAAGAGCCTGGCAATGTCCCTCAAGTCAATCAGAATATCATCATAAAGAAAACACCCCCATCAGTCTTTGGTGACCTACAGAATATAGACACCGGATTCGACTAAATACGTTTTATGCGGCGTTGTAACCCGAACTACTGAAGCGTGAAGTCTAGTTAGGCTGGACTTCCATGTTTCAATTTTTTACAGTTTTCCGCAATTTCACAATGGGAATTCTTATAATAAAATTATATAAGATACCAATTAACATCCTACTTCACTTCATTTGTTGCCTGCGCATCGTTTTGACCCATAGTATTAAAACTTTCAGCAGATCCAATTGCCCAGTGTGTAGCATTCAGGCCGGGACACTACTA
>JAMKCH010054294.1:0-67913 GCA_023653785.1 Ophioderma brevispina | reverse complement strand
TTTGTGAAGAGCTGTAGTGCCTTACGATTAAATTTAAAATTTTGATTTTCACGGAAAATAGGCCCTCGGTGTATGAAGATGGTGTAAACAAGTTTAAAGGCTCGAAAGCGGGTGGAAAATGGCACGGTCGCTATTTAGGGTCTCGTATCTGAAAAACGAATCGGAAGACCCCGCATACATTGAAACATATGTTAAAGTTTTATCGATTTGCAATCCATTGATATATAACTTGTATGCCAAATATTGCCGCTTGTTCGAAATCTCGCTTTCAAAACAGGTATTGCGTGTATTTCAATGGGGCAGTTATTTACTGGTGTGCGCCCTTGCGGGTGAACTGCTAAATCGAGCTTGTGTGCATACAAATGAATATTCACGGTTCATTTATCCGGTCGCTTTCTACGGCGCTTTTTACATTTCTGCGCCATAAATCCTGCGTAAAACCAGCTAAGAAATAGCGTAATATACGCCATACGCCTAAAATCGGCTGGTGCAAAAGATTAGCGTAACAAATTATGCCAATAACCTGCCAAGTGTAATCTTACGGGGTATGGATATAATTTGTCTCCGGGGCGTTAGAAAACTAACGCTTCGTGGATAGAACTTGTACCTAACGGGGTTCTGGGCTAACGCTCTGTGGATGCAGCACATATCTTTCAATGCTGACGTAAACATTGGCTTTTGTATTGACGGAGAATTACTATACCATGGCAAGCTCGAGGTCATAAATGGAATTCATTTCCTCCTAGCACAAAGTGGGTCTGTATTTAAGTTTGCAGTGTACAGGAAAAGCCCAAAATGTATACCTTAGCAGGAGTTTCTACAACTTTACTTTCCTGTTTTGGGTTTTGGACACTAAATAAATCTCTGAATAGAAATGACTTTGTTCCAGTGCCTAGTAAATATGCAGGTTTGACGAGGTACAAGTGGCGGAATGTTGTTGGATCTTTGGTACATGCTACTGTGGTGCCAATTATTGGTGTGTTTTGGTAAGTTTCAAGTAACACTAATATTGAATAGGCCTGAGTGGGATTCACTTGTTGAGATTGTAGTACTCGGTAAGCTGCGATTGCTGGTCAGAGTGATGAGCTTTACTTTGTTTGTAAATAGTGATGTCGCCCTTGTGTGATTAGATTTCACAAAATCGGGACGTGAGAATTACAAGGTTCTGGACATTGGTGGTTTTTAATTATAGTTGAGGAGCCATACCATCAAAAGTAGCCTTATTGGTATCATCACCTGGGGGGGGGGGCAAGATGGCACTTAATAGCCAGGGGTACCTAACACTATGACGTACACAACATGTATGATGCCATCCTGTAGGGGTGCTTAAGTCGAGCTAGGGGTTCACAAGAGATTTACAGGGGTCAAAATTGAAAGTGGTCCAATGTGGTCGACACCGTTAAAAAATTATAAGGTTTCAAATGTTAAATTTACTTCTACATTGGTCAATGTACTAGAAAACGCTTCATTTCAGTGGAAATGGTCTCATAATTATTTGTAATGTAATGACAAGTAAAATAAGTATATTTTGGAACAATTGTACTGTATAGTTCCAAGTTACACCCACAATTAACCCCCACCCCCTATAGGGTCGTAGTACTTAGAGGTGCGTAACTTGTTAATTCACATTGCAGATGGTCGAAACAATTCCGATTTTAATGTGAGAACATTACAAACACTATGAGACCATTCCACTGAACTGAAGCATTTTTATTATTTGACCCTGTGTAGAAGCTAAATTTCACCTTTGACATAATAACGGTTTTCAGCTTATAACTCATAGGGGTAAGTCGGAGTTTTACAAACTATAATTTTTTTAATCCTTGTGATCATACGAACAATTTTGGTATTTAATTTCCACACATTGGGATCACTTTTCAATTTTGACCCCTGTATAATATCTTTGGCGAGCCCCTACTCGCTAAGCTACCCCTACATCACGGCCATGCATACATTTTTTTGTGTATGTCATATTATGATGTAGCCCCTGGTTAAATGCCTCTTTGCCCCCCCATGTGATACCGACCAACATTCCTGCTCACCCACTATTATGAGATAATGATATAATTTTTTTGGAAATTTACACTTGCATAGCTTTAAAATGCTATACTCCGTTTAGGTTTTCAAAATGTGAATTTTGCTTTGAAGGTCTCACTTCCAATACCATTCTTATTTTATATTGGTTTATTTTTGTGAACTGAAAGGAGGATGACTCGATTTAAGTATATCGGACCTTTTTTCCAAGACCAAGTGTTTCAACTTTGGTGCAGAGCCCATCAAAGTTCTGGTGGGTTTTGAACCTATGGGGGTCCAGGGGCGCAACTCTCCTGGCGGATGCCCAGGGGACTGAGAGCACCTAGTTTGGGGTCATGGGTATTTGTGACATTTTATAGCTCATATCCTGAAAATTTGTAATGTGGAAACGTTTACAATCACTTTCACTTCAATTATTGGGGGCTGAAAGGTACCCCCAAAAATATTGGAGGGTCTAAAGGACCCCCCCCCCCCCCCCCCCCGTCCTAAGCCCTGTGGTGTTTGACATGAGAGCTGAATGGTGTTTCTCTAAGCTATGGAGTAACTGTGTAAAATTAATATTGGTCGACCAAAAGGGGGTCCATTTTCGCCATAACATGTAGACCAAACATTTTTAGCCCTAATGTCAGCCCCTTGAATGCACTGGAGGTTGACCTTTGGTGGGCTCCCCCCCTACATTGGAACTAAGCATTTATGACAGTCAAACTAATTCTTATTTTAATCCTATGGGCTCCATCAATAATTGGCACCATTTTTTATCCAATCGGAGTAATTTTAAAATTTGACCCCTGTACAACTGAAAATGACCCTTTTTATTGATTTTTGTTGTTTTTAGCCTTTAACTCCAAAACTTTCGGCCGCAGATAGTACAAACTATACCGTTTTGGAATCCTTATATGATTAAACTATTAACTTGGTATATTTTTCAACATGATTGGATCAATTTCAAAATTTGACCCCTGTTATTGACCTTTGACTCCCGAAAAAACAATTTCCCCACCCCCTACGATAACTCACTTTTTTGGTATATGTTGACACCTTTACCTATTAAAATCAGTTGAAATCAGCTTCTTTAAAATTTTTCACAGATTGCTAAAATATGTTTAGTGTTGAGTTACTAATGATGTATATATATATATATATTCTTAACCAACTCTTTGTTGGTATGAACCTAGAACACAAATCTTTAAAGAGTTTATAGTCTTAGGTGCCGACATGCAATTTATTTTCTAACTTGGAGATTATGTTATCAACAAAATATTTAAAAAATATCTTTGACAATCACAGTTTACAGGCATGAAAATGAACTTTCAGGAAAAAAATGAAAGCGGGAAAAAACTGAAATCCAACAAAAACATCCGAAATCAGGCTGAAAATATATGAAAACGCGAAATTCGGGTCAAAAAACAAAACAAACAAAAACAAAACAAAACTGAATTCAGTTATTAAACTGAAGATTCTCATGCCTGTGTTTAGTAAACTGTTCCTACAGTTCTTTAGTAATCTGTGGCTACATTTTACTGCGGGAACAGATTATAATCTATGGGAACAGATTAAAATTTATGGGAACAGATTATATTTTGTTGGAACAGATTAAGGAAGATAAAAGAGGCGATAAATATTTGTCTGTAAAAGGATATCGACTACGTCCCTTTTTGGCCTTCGTATATGGACAAGATTGTATTCAGTATTTATTTTTGTTTTTTCAATATAGCCTATATAGCACACCGCAATATCTTGAAGACAGAGTAACGACGCACACAACTCTTGGAGAAATAAATATCGCTATAACAGTTGGTAAGAAGTTTGACAATCGTTTACAATGTAAACAAGAGCACCAATGGTGCTGAAGCTCAGCAGGTCATTAATACATTCAGCCCACATGACCTTTGACCCAAATCTGTGAACACCCCCATATAGGCCTTGGGTTAGGTGTTTTCTGACTAAGTCTAGCGATTATAGCAACTTAGTGATTTGTGGCACAAGGAATTTATAGATTTTCAAAGAACGCGTCTGTATTCGGCCCCCGTGACCTTTGAACGCAATCTTTGAACTCCTCATATGTGCCTTGGTCAGCAGTTCTTCTGACCAAGTCTGGTGATTATAGCAATTGATTTGTGGCACAAGAAGGAATTTATAGATTTTCAAAGAATGCCCCTTTAATCAGGTTACATGACCTTTGACCCAAATCTGTGAACACCCCATGTGGGTCTTGGGTCAGCTGGCCAAGTCTAGTGATTATAGCAATTGATTTGTGGCACAAGAAGGAATTTATAGATTTTCAAAGAATGCCCCTTTAATCAGACTACATGACCCAAATCTGTGCACACCTCATATGGGCCTCGGGTTAGTGATTCTTCTGACCAAGTTTGGTAATTAAGGAATTAATAGATTTTCAAAGAATGCTCTTTTAATCCATCCATGTGACCGTTGACCCAAATCTGTGAATACCCCATATTGGCAGAAATTTTACGTTTCCAGCACTGCCGTTGAATTAGGATCGTGGATCTTCGAATCTAATTGCAAAATCCCTTCTTTTTTGGCGCATGCATACTTTGAGCATGCATTACCGGTTACAGGTATTGTGTACTAGTCAATTACCACAACTGTGCATAAATCTCACTAATGTGAAAATTGGGGTGTTCTTCAAAAAATGTGCTGCTATTGCTTCAAAACCCCTAATAACCCCTAGAGGTCTTAAAGGTGCAACGAGAGATTTTAAGTCGTCCACATTTTCTGTGATATGTAGTGATTTCATATAGATTAGACATGCAATAGATTCCCTACCATTTATTTGACTACAGAAATAACTTAAAATGGAAATAAAATGTGATTTGTATATGCTTATATTTCAATACAAAACATAGGCTGAATTTCGTATTTGCTCCTATACGAAATTAGAAATTTCACAATTTTGGTACAAAAGAATCAGTTCTCAGCTTAATCCTTTCAGATGGGGACATTTATGATAGAAAGCTTTACACCAGTGCAAAAATCAGAATTTTCATATTTTTTCGGGACACCTGTTATTTGAAATCTCTCGTGCACCTTTAAAATATGCATTATACATGCGTCAAAATGCAATGCTGTTTAAATCTTGTTACAAACCGAAACGTCAAAGGTGAACGTTTGACCATTGCAGTGAACAAATGAAATAAATAGCTCCGATTTATGGCCATGGTTTACTTCGAATTGGGCAAACTACCCGAGGGCACGTTAACCCGTTAGTAAGCCCTTGTACAGACAGTCACGCCTGCAAAAGGTAGAAGGGGAGGGATTAGACCCCCCAAAATTAATATTTTTTTCAAAATTGTTTTTTTTTTATATTATTCAGCAGAGCACATTTTTCTCTTTAAAATACTTTTTATCCATTCAAATCTGACATTCGGTTCGATAGTTATCGTCAATTCTAGTTCACCGTTTGATGTAATTGCTTGCTTCAAAACAATAGAAAACAAAGGAAATGTAGTGTCGCAAATTTCTTTTGTTTCTTATTGTTTTTCACCCAGCTATTTTTAACATTTTTACTTTTAACATTCCGTAACTTCAAAATGGAACATAGTTTAAGTCTGCAAGTAGTATCAACATTTTCTAAAATTCATGTACTTTCTAAATCTGTTTTCAAAATTGCTTTTAAACATAAAATAATTTGCATAATATGCAAATTAAGTGTTTCTAGATTTAAAAAGCGTTTTTCTTGTATTACATTTTTTCATGAGTTTGCGATCTTTAAAAAAATGTGCAGGCAGAACTACACCCCCTATAGAGCTGAAACTTTGCAAAAATGATCTTTAGACCAAGAGCTGTTATTTGGTCTAACTTCAATACACTAGAGTTTGAAATTTTCAGGTTTGGTCAGATGTTCCAAAATTGTGTCAAATCGTATTTTTGTATACCCTACCCCCTTGTGGGATGTGGGATGTTCTTCAAGTTAGACCAATCTTTTCAAAAGCTTTAATTTGAAACCTCAATCAACTTTCTGTGACATTTTATTGCGGAGCTACATTTTTTCAAAACCTGTGTAATTTGCGCTAATTAAATATGGAAATTAGCTAACTAATATGCAAGAAATTTGAAATTACAGGTTTTTTAGTACTTTGTGATACACTTATTATTTACCCATAGACTTAAGTTTCTATCATGTTTCTTAAGAAAAAACTGTCAATCCCTCCTCTTCTACCTTGTTTATCGTAGTCAGTTTCTTGAACTTGAAAAAAGTTACATTTCAGCATTTTGATAAAAAGGAAAATTCCTTAATTTTGTGTGCTTACAATAACAGTGATTATTATTTATATCAGGCTTCCGAGTGGCGCAAAGAAATATTTGTATTGTACTTTTTCAGTAAAAGTTCCCGAATGTAATACAATATTATTTTGAATATTGTATCGCATCCGGGCTTTTGGACTACAACACTGTCAATGCAAGGTTTGGCTTGAGTCAGCCTGATATTTAAATAATAATAATAATATTGAATGACTTTTCTTCGTATGATACAAGAATATATTGCACTCGCTAGAAAAATATTGTACTCGTCTTTGACTCGTACAATATTTTTCTAGCTCGTGCAATATATTCTTGTATCATACTCAAAGTCATTCAATATTATACAAACATTCTCTCGCTGGGCAGTCTGGGCGTTCGAAATGTTGAGTATAGGCTAAAGTAATACTGTTAAGTTTTCCTTTGTCTATATATAATTTATTTTTTATAAAAGTAAATAGGTGACAATTTGGCCAAAAGTCCGAACTTATGTACTGAATCTAGTCTTCATACAAGTCTTCGAGCTTTAGTGTTCAAGCAAACTGTAGGTTTAACACTTTACCCCTTTAATATATATATGTTGAATTGATATCGAATATAGGACTTTTCTATTCTAGTTTAGATCTAAATAAATAAAGGATTGCGATTTATCTATGATTTATCTTTCAAAGAGAACGATATTTATGCTTAATCCAACAAAAAGTAGTGCTGTATCTGTCTCTGGAATCAGAATAGTTCTATCTCAGGACTGCAAACTTAAAACAATTTATATAAATGAACCCAAATACCCCGCAAAGCATTATGAAAGATTGGCAAATTTAACATTGTAATTCTTAACCACGTGATCTGCATGAATATCTTTATCTCTTGAATGTATTATAATTAATGTTATAGAGTTCACATGATTTCTTTTGTCACTCTTTTAAGGTTATCTTATTTACGATACGGTAGACCTGATAGCTTATCAAGGTGTTAGCTCAACGTGGCCTATTCTATTACATCACTCCGTGGTAAGTGAAACAATAAAACTAATTTGCTTATGACAGATGCCCTCAATCGTTCTCGGTGAGGAGATTTTGGTGTGGTTGGATTCAGACGCTGGCTGCCAAGCCCCATTCAATATAGCAACTCATCCAAACGAATCCAAAATAGACAGCAGGATGATAGACAGCAATATAGAGACAAACCACAAATCAAATTAAGCGTTTTGATGTGGCTCGGTCATGGGTGCTCCCATAGCGTCCCATGACCCATATACGACTTCGTCCTAGTCCGTTGTACATAACTATTCAGAAATAATCCTTACAGTGGAGTTAAAGACACTATTTGATTCACCCGAAAGTTTCAAAATATTTGAAATTGGCAAAAAAGACATAGCTTATAATTGAAAGACAAGTATGTAGAATCCTCATAAGTTATTTTTTTGCAACTGAAAACTTAACAGAAAAGGAAGAAAACATCAGTGCTCAAAGATATGAATCGCCATTCAATTATGTGTTTTAGTATTGTCCGTACGGACATTAATGAATAAAAATTAATGTATGATTTTGTCCTTATTAGGTTGATTTCAGTTTTAGCAAATGTAAGGTTTAGTAAGATACCTATACTTGTTACAGAAATGCAAAAATCTGATTTTCATGATTTTTTTTTTTCGATTTTTCTGATTTCGCAAATCACTGATAGTGAATTTCATTCTTCAGCTCCAACGAGTTTGGAATAAGAAAAATATTGCCTTATAACATATAAAAAAATCATAATTTTTCTTCAAGATTTCGTGTCTACGTGTTGAAACAACGGCGACGTCTAAATTGGGATTTGGGGAATTGGGGTCCATCGTCTGCATTTGTTCAGGGAAGGCGGCCAAAAATTTTAGACGTCACCATTGGTTTAACGCGTAAATGCGAAATCTTGACGAACATTTCTGATTTTTTATATGTGTCAAGGAATATTTCTTAATCCAAAACCGTTGGAGATGAAGAAATCAACTCCTCTGTAAGAGTTATTTCCGATTTTTGTGTATGAATAGGGGACGAGGTTGTGTGAGGGTCATCGGAACACCATGAGCGACCCACATCAGAGCACTTTAATCGGTTTTGTGGTTTGTGTCTGTATTGCCGTAATCTATTTTGATTAGTTTTTGGTTAGTTTGCTATATTGAAAGAGGCTTGGCCGGCATCGTTTGGATTTATTTTTAATTAAATAAAGTGCACTCAAAGTGGTTAACTTAGCTGTAAATAACGATTTGTTATAACTACAAAGTAGGGCGGAATCGATTCAACAAGAAGTGCGATACTGGCAATTATTTTTAATCGTCAAAGGTGTCATGAAAAAATGTTTTTTTTCAGTAAAAAAAGAGTATTTTAATATTTTGTTTTAATTTTACCTTGGATACATTCAATTATAATGTTTTCCATTTTTGTTCTCATTTCTACTACTTCCCTTGGACTGGGGTGTTTCCTATATCACCACTACCTTTTGGGTTATGGAATGATCTGTTCGCTGATAGAAATCAACAGTATATTCCTACATGGCCGCCAGCTGCTGTTAATGTATGGATTTCAAAAGACATCGTTATTTATTACAGATTCAACAATTTCCTCAATTTATTTACTTACGTTACATTACGTCTGGCGATATTCGCCATCCTGTTTCCGTTTTTTATCGGATGATTGTGCCCGCGTTTCAATAAACAAGAGTGTGCTATTGCATTTTCTTACAGGTGCGACTGTATTGCTAGTCATAAACGTGATATTGTTCTACCGATTAATAAGGAGTGACTTTTTGTCGAAAGGACGAAAGAATGATACCGACATATTGGTAAACAATAACACCAACAGTAAATCAGAAAAGAACATATAGCCCAACCTTGGCCTAGTTTACTCGCGCCTTTAACCTCCTTTTCGCTGTTCTGTAAAAAATATGAGTTGAAAAGTATTTTCTAATCATGGCGTAACCAGCTTTTTTTTTTAATTTTTTAGGTTTTTTCTTTTTTTAAGGGGGGCAAGCATATATTAAAGTTGGTTAGTATAGTGTATGACCTATGTAAATCACTATTTTTCAGTGGGGGGGGCAAGATTGCCCACGGGGGGGGGGGGCAGCTGGCCCCTGCCCCCTCTGGTTACGCCACTGTATGTAATTAATCTCTTTAGATCCTTGAATGAAAAGATATTACAAGAATGATGTTGAACTGAATACCTACACACACTGGCACAAAGTTTTGCAACAAAAAATCCCACATAATCACAAATTGTACCGTGGGTTTTTGCATAGACATAACGTAATTTAATATTTTGTTTTACAAACAGATGTTATCCCAGAATCCAAAAGTGCAAAAACTTTTGATTGATTTGTCATGTTCCCTACATTATGGCAGATATTGAAAGAGGTATAGGCCTATAGCGAACGATAACTTGCCGATTGAGTTCCAGAGGAAATCCACGAATAGCTTCAGAGTAGCCGCTAACATGTGTTTTGAAGGTTTGCCTCTAATGTTCCGTAAATCGGAATGGTGTTATTACATCCGCCATATTTATGATAAATATAATTCACTCAAACAAACATTTTTTACATTATTTGACTCTGGGGAATAGCATCTGTTTGAAAAACACAACTTTAGCGTCATGAGCAATGACAACGTATGTGTAGTCAAGATTATAAACTATTTTCGGCAATGTGGTTGGCAATACTTTGCCCATTACATTGCTGCTATTTTCCATCTGGCTTTTTAGCTCAGTTAATGCAGAGCACCTTTCGGAGATATGAAAGTCCTACAGGCTCAAATTCTGGATTTTTCTCACTGGGTGTCATGTGTGTTATGTGCATTACCTTATCTCTTTCAAAAGAAATTATCTATACACAACATTAATATTGTTATCGGTCGTAAGACTTATAATTCATGTTCACCATAAAATAATATGTTTACTTCCTATATGATTTTGTATAGCATTCATACGTTACTTTTTATGATGAAAACCTGTGCAGCATCAGGTGAAAAAGGACCTTACATTTTGGATGTCACATTGATGGTCCATGAATAACATGGCTCACGACTCGTCTGACAGTTTTGAGAATATTGCTGTTGAAATCCTTGACATAAAAACATACACTTTGTCACCAAAATCGTCATCCTAGGTGCTGTGTAGTATGAGGTATAAACGATTTTGCCTTTTATATGTTGGCCATCTTGGGAAAATAGTGACGTATGAAAATTACTTACTTTTCCATTTGACAGTTTAATAAAAAGTAGTTTTATTGAACTCCCTGACCCAGGAAATCTTTAATTGGAACCACAATCGTCTTCATAGGTATATAATAAGAGATGAAGTGTTGGTTTGTGCAATACGATTTCAGCCATCTTGGAACTTTGGCACATGCAAACATTTGATATTTTGGAATAGTTTTATGGAAACTCCTTGACCCAAAAAAAAACTACCACCAGATTGTTAACACCAAAATGGTCTTCTTAGGTGTTGTTACATGTCATTGTGGAATGGCATGGTTTGCAAATTGAAAAACCAATTTAAGTCATCAACCTGTTATCACGAAACTCCACAGCCCTACGGTCAATTTTAGAGTAGCTATGATAACAAAATTATTTATATTTATTCCTCTGCATTTCCGGCCCCGGTAGGTATCACTCTCCAAAACTGGTTGGTGTGACGCACTATATTGTGTCCAATTTTGTGTCGCCTGCCTAAGGCAGGAAGACACGCAGGGATCAATTGTCCACTGTTGTTGTCTGTTGTGGTGATGGTAGTCTGATTGTTGTGAAAAAGGGTTAAACAATTTGTCTGTAATATTCCAGCATACTTCAAGGGATTTAAACCAAAAGAGTCAAGGTGCAACGGGGATCCCTCGTTTGTTGATAGGTCAAAGGTCACATTCAGGCAAAGGTCATGTGAGGTCAGTTGTAAGATAGGCTGAAAAATGTAAAATTGACCTGAATGGAAAAGGAGAAGTCAATTGGGAACCCGGGAAACTTGGTTTTATGGATATTACACGCAAACCCTCAGTTGTTTATAAGGTTAAAGGTCACATGTCATGGTCAAAGGTAATACGAGGAATATGCAGCACTGAGGAATGTACCCATGGATAAGGGGGGTCTGAGTCGCCCGAGTGTCACAACAGGAAGAGTTGCGTTTGACATATCAATATGGCGGGTGAAACACAAAGCATTCACTTGTCAAACAATAGAACCATCTGTGTGGAATATGTGACCAGCAGGTTGTGTATTTGATACTTATTACTCTTTCTTTCCATGGAATGGCCAGCCGGCACACAAGTGTTGAAAAAAACCCCTATGCGCTTGGCCGGGATTCGAACAGGCGCACTCCGGTAGTACAGTGCCGGAGCTCTAACAAAACGAGCCACAAGGACGGGGTGGTTAGGAAGAAGAAGAACGATAGATATCATCTATAGGTGTTAGGTTCGAAAAGGTGTCATTCGCTTTACGAGCGGATGATAGCATTAGAACGGTATATTTAAATTATACAATTTGTATTTGTGTTTGTTTTTGTGTGTATTGGGTTTCCGCCATATTGTAGAGGAAAAAGTCCCCACTTATGAATCGCCGTTTTCGGCCAAATTATTGAAGGTCTCGTTAAAATGGAACCTTCCCAATTTAAACCAATGATGTAGCGTGCTCGAAGATATTCATAAATTCACGGCTAGCGAAACGTGATGAGCGACAAAGTGACCTCTTCAACCTCATGGACGTTCACGGAGGGGGGGGTGGGGCACTTGTATTCCCTAAAGGGATATGATCGTTCTGATTCTCGCTTATTTCTTCATGATTTAGAAAAAAAGTGCATTTTCTAAAAATATCCAATTACAAACACACAAAATGTTAATTTCAGGTGATTTTAATTTTGATTCTCTACAAGCATAAACAAACATAAAATAATTAACGAAGTTATTATTGCCTGATTCATAATTACAATATGTATCCTTTGATTGCAAGGCCTACTAGAATTTACTCTTACAACAGGGTATCTAATTGATAATATATTTACAAATGTTTCTCTACCCACTCTATACGTTTCAGGCAGCTTTTGTTGTAGGTCTTACCGATCATCTTTCCTTTATTTTTTCAAAATAACCAAATCTTCACCTATCAGACATCACCAATTCTCGTCAATCTAACGACCTTCAACGTCTTTTAATATGACAGAATTCGTACTTTTCATAATTATTGGAAAACTGTAACTGGAAATTTGTTACAGATTTAAACTCAACCCAGGATGCCGTGCCATGATGACGCATTCATTCGAAAAATTTACCGAGATATAATAATTTGACATTTCCCAGTAAAGCATCTGAATCTAGTAGATCTAACAATCCACGCAAAATTCCTCGCCAACCATGGATCTCTAAAGCTGTATTAAATTCTATAATCATCGTAAAGAGAACTTGACATAGAACATAATGTAAGTCATCATTAACGAGCAAAATAAAAGAATTACATTAACTTCATCGTAATAAAGGACTACTACAATTAGAGCCTCCAAAAAGTCATACTTTGTTGAGAAACTTAACAGTTGCAAAACAGAGATGCTAAACAAACGTGGAATTATTTCTTCAGACCATTATAGGAGTCAAAATAGTTGTAATCTACCTTTCATGTTTAAAAATAAACAATACCTACCTCGACCCTTGTAATATTGACAAAATCATTTTTGACTTCACTTTTTGTAACATTGGGAACTAATTCTAGCAATAAGATTACGTCCCCCCCCCAATATTCATTTTCAGCGATATCTAAAATAATATTCGGTCTCCTGGAAAATTCCTTAGTTTGTCTCCCAATGAGTACTGAAGAAATCATTATCTTTTAACTCTCTAATCTGGAAAAAAGTAGTGGCTATGATGACTTAAAACAAGATTCATTAACTCTGTATCGGTTATTATTCTCCCACCTAGTTCAACATTTTAAACTTTTCTTTTCTTCTGGTGTTGTTCCCTAATCAGTTGGAAAAATTGCCAGATAGTCCAAATATAATAAAAACTTCCTTTAAAAAGGAAAGGGGCGCCCCAAGGAGTGGCTATGTGAGCTCTTGTCTGAGTCTGTTTGGGTTGTCATTATGTGGTTGGTTGGGAAATACTTTTGTAAGAAAGAACGGTTAGACACCAATATCGATGGAATTCGCAAAGTTTTATTGCAACTTTTTTAGTACAAAAGTGTTTGAAATAAGTATAAAAGTATATATATATTGAATACAAGAAATCGTATGAAACAGTTTCAGTGTGGTGAATGAAAGTTGCAATTTTGTACTAGGGGAGAAGGCCAATACCAAATTAGCGTATTTATAGGGAAATATAAGGAAATTAGGAAAGCTTTATTTTTGTAGCCAAATACAAGGTAAAAGAAATTGTTTAAGTGTGTACATAAATGAAACTATACTAAGAAAATACTTGGTTGTTTATTAATCTTTTGTTGCACTTATAAGAATTGGATATGGTTTATTTCAGCATTTTAGGGAGTGGGATTTGTTTATTGAGGCACTGTTTGGCAGAAACAGCTGATGGGGTGGATTTGGAGAGTTGCCTTTTGTTGTGGTCAATGATAGGTTTAACATGACCTTTGCCCTTGATAGTGACCCTTGACTTCAGAAACAAATGAGGGTGTGCTTGTAAACCATAAATGGAGTTTGATTTTAATTGAATAGCATATTTTCCAATGAGGTCAATGTTACATTTTCAGCTTATTTTACAACGTGACTTCACAAGACATTTGACTGGTATGAGGCTTTTGACCTTATTAACAAATGAGGTATCCTATGTTGCACCTTTGATTTCATAAACCGCTATTAAAATTGCATAAAAAATCAATGCCTTGTTCAATTTTCACCAAATTTGAAAGGTTAATTAGAGTAACAGTACAGGTGAGACTTCAATCATTACATAAAATGTTGCCATCAAGTAATATTTTGCATACATATGGCCTAATTTGCATAAATTTTGCGATATTCTGCTGTTTTCTGCGACTATCGGTGAATTTATGACCACAAAAAATGTAATAAAAAAAAAGAATGCCTAGTTTAAGTTTCACAAGATTTGAAGTGTTATTTGAATTATGATCCAAGTGGGCCCTTAATATAAAATAAAATGTTGAGACCAAGGACTCTTTATTAATAATTTGCATAATTAGAGCCTAATTTGCATAAAATGGTAAAGAAGGAGCTTGTTCATTTTACGCCTAATCGGGCATACCCGATGCCCCAAAACAACTAGAATTTCGCGGTTCTCGGCTTTCGTGGTTTGCGGCGGGGGTACCAAGGTAAGGGTTGTTTGGTTTTGTGCGGAACAGCGCCAGGGTTCCAGATACAAGGGTGTTTGCCAATCACCCCTCCCGCCAACACAACCCATCCAATTCCGTTTCTCATTTTCACCACATTAAAAAATGAAAAAAAAAATAACTTAAAAAAAACAATATCAATTTTAAATTATTTTTATAAATTGGAGTGTATATTTATTTGTTTTTTGATCATTTCGCCACTTTTTTTCGTTTTTTTTATTATATTTGTTGATCTTCTTTTATTTTGGGTCGCTTTTTTGTCACATTTCTATTTATTTTATAATTTTTTTAAAAAACATTTTTCTTCGTATTCTTTTTTACTGTATGTTGTCATTTTTTTTTTTCATTTTTAATATTCGGTTTTAGTTCGTTCATTAATTGTATTCTTTTTTAGTTTTATACTTTGTCCATATTTTGCTCATTTAATGCTTTTTTTGGTTCATTAATTTTTGTTCGTATTCTTGTTCGTAATATTTTGAATTTTTCTTAATTTCTTTTTAAACTTTTAATTACTTAACGTTGTTCGTATTTAGCTCAAGTTTCATTATTATTATTCTGTTTTTAGTTTAATTAGTTTTTACTAAACCATGCCACATCTTTCCTAACAAACTCCTTGCTTTTCATATTTTATCAACGTGTATTTGTTTGTGGGTATTTTAGTTGCATTTTGGTTATTATTTTTTGACATTTATTTTTGTTTATTAACTTTTGATATAACGCCAATGGAATTGGGATATTAGGTTCCAGTTACCCGCCCTCCCAGATTTTCATGTTTGTCAAAACTTTCCATTATTTTGGTTAAAAGTCATATTTTTTGGCAAAATCTTAAATACAGATCCTAACTTTCAGCTTCTCATCATATCAGGCATGTCTCCGTCGTCATCATTTTAACATATTTTTGTGGCTGAAGGGTTTACTTAGTGGTTAATATGACAATTTAGATACCCTACCAATTGCTTCTGATCATACTCTGCGATCAAGCTTACAATTTTTTTTATTCATCTTGAACATTTTGATTTTTTAAGGAAAGATTTACCGTAAAAGTAGCCACGGTTATAAAGTCTGGTGTTTTAGATATAGAATTCCAGGTATTAGACCCATCTTCTACCAATGACGTAAACATTTAAATGAAATCTTGAAATACTTAATAATGAAATAATGAAATAGTGCCCTCCTTTTTTCGAACAGTCAACCGGAAACCTAACAATCCAATTCCATTGGCCGTAATGATTTTTGTTTTTTATTTAATCTGCTTGTATTATTTTTTTTATGTATTTTTAAATTACTTTTAATTAATATTGTTTTTCTTTTAAATTCTTATTGTTCCGTCTTTTTTCTTTTTTATTTGTCATGTTAGCGTTTTTCTATTTTCCACTCATTGTTCAATTGTTATTCTTTTGAATTTTTATTTGTATTTTTATTTATATGTAAATTTATTTTCTTTTGTTTCCACTTGTAATTTTTTGTTTCATTACTATTTGTTATTAATTTAATTTGCTTATATTTAATTTTATGTACTTTTAATTAATTTTAAGTTAATATTGTTTGCTTTAAAATCTTATGTGTTTTTGTCCGTTTCTTTTTTAATTTGTAAATTAGCGTTTTCTTGTTTTTTCACTCATTTACTATTGTTTTTTCTTTTAAATTCTGATTTCTGGTCTCCGTCTTTCTTTTTTATTTGTCATATAGCGTTTTTCTATTTTGCACTCTTGTTCATTGTTAATTCTTTTGAATATTTATTTTGTATTATTAATTTATATTTTACATTTATTTTCTTTTGACACAAAAAGTAATAAAATCCAAATTTTATTAATTTTGTTATTAATTTAATTTGCTTTATATTTTTATGTATTTTAATTAATTATTAGTTAATATTGTTTTTCTTTTAAAATCGTATTTGTTATTTGTCTTTTCTTTTTTTATTTGTAATCTCAGCGTTATCTTTTTTTTGACTGATTGTTCAATTGTTAATTCTTTTGAATTTGTGTATTGTATTATGTATATATGTTTCAATTTATTTTTTCTTTTGTTTTTCCGTTCTAATTTTGTCAGTTCATTAATCATTTTTCATTTTGGCCCTACTTATTCCCAACTTCGTGATTCCATTTACATGCTGTTAGGTTGTCAAAAAAGAAAAAAGGGGGGACAGGGAGAAAAAAGCAAAACAACGGCACATCTTTCCTGGTAACAACCGCTCAAACAAGAACAAACTAATAAAAACAAGGAAAAAATCAAACTTCCTTGACCGATTTCGAACCCATGACAACGGGGGGAAATAATACAGGAGTGTTAGCGCCTTAGACCACTGGCCCACATAGAATTTACATATTTTCGTGTAATCTGCTCATTTGATCACAAGCGGATGGAATCCCCGCTCGAGGTCACAATTGACATGACCCATATGGCGTTGGGACTTGGAGGATTCCCTCAAGAGTGTTTTGAAAAATATTCCTTAAATTTCGCAAGTGAAAATGGAGAACTTCTTTTTGATTAAATCTATGCCGAAAGAAATTACTTTTTTTAGTCATCGGGTAATCTCGAGCAACTCCTCATATATTTTCCACCTATTTGGGAACATCCGCTATTAACCATATATCGTGATGTAACGTAGAAATCTCCAATTTGGCTACAGTTTTTCCTACGGCGGTCCGAAAGTGTGTAGTCTGTGGTACAGACTGCGAAGATATTATATTAGTATCTACCGTTATCTATCCGGAAAACGAAGGGGTTCCATGGATTTATTTGCATCAGAGGGTCCGATCTATGTTTTGTTTTGAATATGCTATCGTAATTGGTCCTAGAACCTATGAACCTACGAGAAATGGAACGTTTTTTGTCGGTACTTAGTGCTCGCAAACACGGACAAGTAAGGCACGCAATCGCTATCGGGCCGCATCCCTTGTACTTACCGGTCCGCCCCGGAACAGTTTTCCAAAGCCAGCTATAGGTGCGCCCGTAGTGGGCGCCCTAAATGGCTGATCGGCATGACTGTCTCTACTATAGACAATTTCAGTGGCTCTTTCGACGTTTTCTAAAATGTTCGAGCGTATAGTTCCACTAGATTATATAGTTTTTATTTCTAGATTAACATTTGCTTACACGAGTCTCATTTGGCTTGTGTGGGAGTCGTCCAAACCATTCTTCATGCATGGCATTCTCCAACCTAGAATTCTTGTAACTAATACTCGATAATAAAAATTATACACTGGGTGTGTTTTCCATCTGGACCTCTCGAAGGCGTTCGACACGATTAACCATGACATTCTTCTGTCCAGCTTACTCACAACGGTATTCGCGGACATGCCCTCGAGAGTGGTTCAGGAATTATCTTACTGATAGATCACAATTTGTATCATATAATTCTTACAAATCTTACTCATCTAAACACTTCCTGCGGAGTTCCACAAGGCTCTCTTTTAGGACCTCTATTGTTTTTCTATATATTAAATGATATTATATGTAAATTTCCTCTAAATTTTTCTCCTTTATTGTTTACGTCTGAATGACCCAATTTACTTGCCTCACATAGAATTTGATAAAAAAACAAAACCCAACGCGTACAATAACACATCTTGAACTTGCTAAAATTGCTACCTGGCTTTAAAGCAAATAAATTTGTGCCTCTAAATATTAATAAGTCTACCTTTATGTTATTTAAAATCGACATGACAAACGTTCCATCAAAAACATTGATGCAATTTATATTGATAACATTCCACTTCTAAAATTCTCACTTACTAATTTCTTGGCAATAATACTCGCCGATCTCTGCTTGGAACGCCACATACGTATTTACGAATAAGTTTCCTAAATACTCAGGAATTCTTTATTAGACTTAAACATACCTGCCATCTCTACATTGTTTTCCCTTTACTCTCGTCCTTGTACTGCCCCCACATTTCAATATTGTAATTTAGTTTGGGCAGATAATAAAACTGTATTTACCATCAAGTCATATTAAACAAAAGAAATAGTTCGGTCTGTGCACCCACTCTCACTATTTTGCCCCTCGTCCACCTTTCTTTTTGCCCAATTAAAACTCTCACTGTATGTACGACATTCATCCGCGCATCAGAGGGCATTTTAATTATAAGTAATAATAATTGATTTAGTTACCTAATATGTTTTTCGAATTATTTGTAAAGTCAATGTTATTCCATTCATACGGCAACCAGGTCTCCTCATTTGTAATAGACCCCCATACTTTTGTTTACGATCTCTCAAGGCATAAATTAAAGACAGGGCCCGTAGAATGGAATAAAATTGATGCTGAGATTCGTAACTGGCAACTTCTCCTAAGAGTTTTAATACTACGTTTTAAGGCATATGCTTTTATCACGCTACCATTGAATGTTCCTTCACTTAAAGCCACATCCAGATCTTTGAATATTGCGCAGTAGACATTCACTATAATTTCCATGATCTTCCTCTTTGATTTATTCTTTTTATTATTATTATTTTATTATTTGGTTTAATATGGTTCCAATTGGATGTTTTCTTCACTTATGTGACTGACCCTCAGCAATTTCATAGATCTTGTAACCTTAAATTGCCTGTATGGCCTCAATTGATCATTTATGTATATTAGTGCTACTCTCATTTATGTATAATCTACTATCATTTATTTATAAAATTAGAATGTATCATTAGCATTGTTGTTATATTCCTTCTTATTTGTAAATACCACAGATATTATTTAAATTATTCTCTATAACTGACTTTGCCAACATACTGTCTGGTCCCACTGTTTGTTTCGGTCTTGTCTTGCAACATGTCCTTGTCTTTTCGTTGTATTACGCTTTGCACTTATTATTAAGTAATGTTTTAAGAGGTGGCCAATATATTCGAGCCCTGCTCTGATTTTTGAGTCCAGCCTAACATGGATCAATTTATGTATTATTTTTTCACGTTTATGGTGATAAATGAGGACTGATACTGATAATGATGAGGCGTGAACAGAAAACGCGTTAAAAAGGGTGTCTTTTTTCGAACAGGCGATGTACGCGCGGCATCGTTTAGGGCTGTCAAAAACAGCAAAATATGGAAAAAAAAAGCGGTATGGTTTGTTCTTACAACTGAAATTGTCATGTATTAAAATACTCATTAAGCAGGGCTCAAAACCATTCAAACATATGTAATCGGAACTTGGGAAGTAAAGCAAAGCAAGAAAATAAAGGGTATTATGTACGATTCAATTTACTGCGTATTTGTTGAGGGTATCATAAACAGATAAAAATACTGTTAGGGTGGTTTAGTGGTTTTAGTCAGTGATAAAAATACGTCGTGTTTAGGGTGCATGTGAAAGTCCATTTTAACGATAATATTCACCATTGCATGAATACAAAGTGGCCCCCCCCCCCCCCCGGGGGAACGTTCCAATTTTTCGGGAATTGATTGGTGTTGTGAAGAGTGTGAGGTTCGTTTATTCGAGCAGAAGCGCCCGAGGACTATACTGTAGAGTCAAGGCATTGCAAAGGGTTTCGAATTGGAATCGTGTTGGGCGAACTGTCGGTCATACACCGGTGAACATCGTTGTCACAAGATATTGTGCGGTATTTTTATAATACCTCATTAAATTAAAAATGTTCCGCTGTTGGTTACCACGTTCCTTTCTTCTTGGTAAATGTCTGTACTATTTATCTCAAATTTTCGCATGTGTGGTTGTAGTCTAAGTGAGAGTATAAACCCAAACATACCGTACGATGTAGCGATTTTCACCAGACCCTATATGCTATATGGGTCATTCATCGGGTTGAGGACACAAGGTGAACATGAGAGTGGGGTTGAAAAATTTCAAAAGTTCATAAACTTACTAAACAAACTTTTTAGTTAGGGGAAATACCCTACTTTGAATTTAGGGGGATTTGTAAATGGTGGATTGTACATGGCATTTGTCAGGATACCAGTTTTTGTGGTCCATCCAAAAAGTGCAGACATGGTGACATTGACACCAAATCCTCTTTATTAATTGCTTCATTCTGAAATGTTTTTACAATTATTTTGTTTCATCTCTCTATAAAAATATGTAATTGTTAATATAAGCATACGAATTTAACATTGGTTTTGGTTTCAGCTTTGGAAAAAAAATAAGTGACAGCTTTAACTGTATTTCAGGTCCCCCTTTTTCTAACTGACATTTTGGTGGTTTAAAGTTAATGTTTTTGTTTCAAATTTTAGTCACCAGTACATGTGCAACTCACATCCATATGTTACTGTCACACAGAGTACCACTATACCAAGTATAATATTGTAATAGTTGCTTTTTATGAACAAACACTGAATTTTGAATATTTGTTCCATAAATCACCAATTTGTGGATGGTGTCAATTTTTACGTTCTGCATTGCTCCAAGATTGCCCATTTTTTGGTTTGAACTATTTTGAATTAAAAAATACATTATTCTCATGACTTCAATACATTAAGCACATCTATCTAGCAAAAGCAAATACCCTTCATTGACAGCACTTGGTGATGAACATGCAGACATTGTTACAAATAGGTGTTATGTGTTTTCGGATGTAACCTTGACATCCCATGTCAATGTTACATCCAATAAATTATTCATTCATAACTTTAATCTATATCTCCACAATGCTTTGTTAAGTGTTTTTCCATTTGTAACACTATAGTCCATAATTTGGTTAAGATTATTCAATTCTTTGAGTACAATCTTTGTTACATAATTATGACAGTTTAAAACTAATGGTGTCAATGTACATCTGTACATTATTGACACCGCAAAAGCAATAACATATTTTTCCTACATAGTGTGTTACCAGGTAATAATTGTTTTTTTTTGAAAGGACTGTCAAAACCTTTTATCATAAAAAAATAACGGTATGTTTAACCTTGATTTATTTTAAATTTTGGACATATATGTGTGTGAAAAAGTGCGGATGTAACAGTTGACACCATGGTTCAAATAAGGCACGTTTTCGTCATATTTTTTAAAAATATGATATATCAGACTCATTTAAAAACTGACACTTAGAAAGGGGTAATTGTCAAAACCAATTACAAGAATGACCATTCAGACAGAAGTAGACTAAGTTTATCAATAATATCAGGGGTAGTGCGGATTAACATAAGTTCACCATATGTTACATCCGCACAACCATTATTGGCGACCTTTAATTTTAAAAATAGAATGCAAATACATTTTTATTAATTTTGCATGCTTGTTAATCCTTTTGATTACATTTTAACTAACAAATGAGATTCCAATGATATGTAAGATTGTGGCAGAATTTTCCAAACCATTTATTTTTTGTCACACATTTTTCCTATTATTTTGTTAATTTTTCACCTATTTGCGGAATTTGTGCAGAAAGATTTTCCGTGTATGCAAACTTGGATCATTTGAAAGCCTATTTGTATGTACTTTAATGCAAAATGAAAATATTTTTGTGCAAATATTTTCATCCCTTCGGCCAAAAACATCTCTTTTGTACTGAGTTTCCATGAGGGAATATTTTGCCGTGTCCCAACCTGATGAAAGTGAACCCATATACAATAGGTAAATTTTAATGTAATATGCCGTTATGATGCTATCCGCTAGGAAAAGGGGGAATGAACACCTTTCCCGGACCTCACACCTATAGATAATATCTATCCCTCCTCTTCTAACCCTGGCATGTTAGCTTCATTGGTAAGAGCGCCGTCACTATTTTATATACGGAGTTGCCGGGTCTGAGTCCGGCCAATCGTACATGGGTTTTTTTTAACAGTTGTTTTCGCTGGTCATCCAGGAAAAAGATGAATAAATTTCAATTGGATTGTTGTGTTTGTGCGGTATCCATGTTATCTAGCCGGTACGGAAGCTCGTGGTACTCTGTGTGTATGTTGAAGTATGATGTAAGTAACACACGGTATGTTTGAAAGTATGATGTAGTAGACACAGTGTGTGGTGCTTTCCATCTACCAACCGTGAAGCCAAAGCGTCAGCTTAAGCTTACCTGGTCTGGAACACACCTGGAGCACTGTACCTACCTAGGAGTTACCTTGACTCGAACCTCTCCTTATAAGGACCCACTCGAGAAGACGAAGAGTAAAGTATGACCACGCAATAACATCTTGAACAACTCACAGGCACAAGATTGGTGGCCCGCTCCAACATACCCTAAGATCGCGGCACTTGCCCTGTGCAAGTCATGTGGCAGAGTATGCCGCCCTGTATGGGAAAGTAGATCAACCATGCTAAGAAGCTTGATTCAGCGTTGCCTCAACAATTGAGACCAGAATTGTCCGATCTCAGGTTTCTTGCAGAAGTGGGCTACCTGGAAGCAGATCAGGACAACTAACCTGTGGTTGTGGAACATCACCACATGACAATGGACCATCTCTTGGTCTGCCCACTCTTGAGCAACCATGCACAGACAGGACCTTGCATGGGGATTCAGTGAAGCTCTAGACGTTTTGTACCCATCTCTACCTGGCTGCATTATGAGAACCACTGTGTTTTGGACACGATAAGAAAAAGAAGAACCGCATTAATGTTAAAGATTATTTGCTAATTTAGATATTTAAAAATATGATACCTCTTAAATCATGTCATTTCAAGTCTTCAAGTTTCCAAAGATATAAATCATGCCATCTGGTAGTCTAGTCTAATCTGCATATCGTTTGTTTCCTCCTAAATGAACTATATACCCATTCATTTGCCAAAAGTAAAGTAATCAAAGGGAAGCAGTGGACAATCGATTTTACGTGATTGTTTAGGTCATTTGAAAGTTTGCCCAAACTGTTCCAATTTATTTAATATCCTAGATTGGTCTTTCTTTTCTCTCTATATAGAGCGGGAGCACGGCCTGGTCAACCATCATCGTCTCCCTGTTTCATACATCTAGCTTTGACACATTATTATGAACCCCTATATCAATGCATGCAATTAGTTAATGGTTTTTAGCAATGCAATGTAGTTAATATTCGTGAATTCTGGCTACAGGATTGTCCATTTGTTCAGCTAGGAGCGAAGAGAGCCGATGGCGTAGGCTCAAGAATGGTCTACCACAAGGGAGTGTGCTTGCCCCTCTTCTGTTCACATATAATACCAACGACCAACCTGAAGAGTGCAGGAACTGTTTGTTTTATTTTATTGTAACCGATCTTGGAATTAGCGCACAAGATGTCGACTTCACCGTTTGTTGAGAGAGCTCTCAACAGTTGTGGATGAACTCACTCCTTTTATGAGGAAAACCACCTTACGTGCAATTCCATCTACGACACAGGTGTGTGCTTTCACATCTACTCACGCCGTGAAGCCAAACTCAGCTTTAAAGTACCTGGTTCTGGACTCCCCTGGACACTGGGATAAACCCTGTCCTACCTAGAGTTCCCTTGGACCGCACTCTCTCTTTAAGACCCACATTTGAGAAGACGAAGAGTAAAGTATTGTTCCGCAATAACCTCTTGAACAACCCCTTGGCCCCGATGGGGTGCTCGCCCACTTACCCTAAATCGACGGCACTTTGCCCCTGTGCAACTCATGTGCAGAGTATGCCTGTCCGGTATGGGAAAAAGAACACCCATGCCTAGAAGCTTGATCCACCGTTAAATGCCTCCTGCCGCTTAATTCACAGGAATCCTCCGTCCAACACCAACGGAAACATTACATCCTACAGAATTGCTCCACTAAAAAAAAAAAAGGGGAACTCCGTCGTAGCGTAGCGAGCATGGAAGAGAGTATGTTGCCAAGGATCCAATGGTGACACCCTAGTCTGGACCGATACCTGCTGCCAACCTCCTTAAATCTAGAGAGATTTTCTTTAATGCAAAGTCCAACCTCTTTAAACAGTCTCTAAGGAGGGTAAGAGAGTCCGCCTTGTGTAAAGAAAGAACTTGCCATCAACCAAGTAACATCTATTGGCGGTATTGAACCTGGTAGCCTCTCCCACCTGAGCTGATCCTCATGGGCTGAATGTGCGATGCTCAATAATTGAGAACCAGAACTAGGGCCGATCTAAGTTTCCTTGCAGAGTTGGGGCTATCTGGAAGCAGATCAGGATACTACCTGTGGTAGTGGAAACGCACACAGACAATGGAACACCTCTTGGTCCTGCCACTGCTGGCAACATGCACAAACAAGACCTTGGCGATTCAGGGAAACAGCCCGACGTTTGTAACCCCCTCTCGTGCTGGATGCAATATTTGAGAACCACCCCAGGTGTTTGGACACGATAAGAAGAAGTTAATGGTTTCAAATTGTCTGGTCGTAACTTTTTCAATAGGGACCAATTTAAGTTTACCAGGGGTCAAACTTTAAATACTCAATCAATGATGAAATTTATGCATATCCCTCTAGTCATAAGGATTCCAAAAATGTATGTGTGTACCATCCATGACCATTGGTTTTTTAGACTTATTGGGTAAAAATGGCTAGATTGGAAAAAAAGGTAATGTCCCATTTTGAACAGGGTCAAAATCATAAGTTCTCCATGGTTGGTTTAAAAAAAATTAATCAAATTGGTTTCATCTAGCTCATGTTCAAAATAAGGAACAGTTTGCAGCATCTCAAGGCATAGTTATCATGTTATGTGACAAAATTAGGTCATTAGGGCAACATAATCAATTGGCATGGACCTTCTTTTGACTTTTATCTCGGTAAGTAAACATTTCACATAACCAAAACTATACTTTTTGGGAGCCTTCTTTCCTCAGGCAATAATTTCTAAGTATTTAAAATATAATCAGCGTACCTTTTCCAATATTGACCCCTGTGTAAACATTGAAATAACGTCGCTTTTACCGTTTAGTCATTTTTAACTCTTTTACTCCAAAACCAATAGTCTGTAAGTGGTAAAACTATATCATTTTTTTGGAATCCTATATGAAGGACTACAAATGGAAATGGTTTCATCAACATGTTTGGTAGTTTAATTTGACCCCCTGTGTAACCTTAAATTGGCCCCTATTGAAAAAGTGACACCACAATTTGAGACCACTTGACCTTGTAATTGATATACGGGTCCATACTAACTACCAAAGGTTCAAACCTTTAGATGTAGTCGGCATGAACGAAATGACCCTATTTCTGCTCCTGCCTCTAATATATCTCAGGATCAATAGTTTATAACATTTTAGAAACCCGAGCTTGTACATGCATTCTCACAAGTGGGAACCACTCTACGCGTGTCTCAAAAAGAATTGTGCCGTGATTCTAATGGCTTGCGCCAGCTTGGAATCACTCAACCGTGGAATTTGTGTTTTCAGCATGTAGCCTGTCAATTATCTCGGTTAGCCTGCAAAATTAGAAACATTCATCAACAACTTGTCCAAATATCGGCAGTTATGCAAGATCACACCGTTTCAACTTCTGCCAATGGGATTTACACAGTTAAGGAGTGGGGGAAAGAAAAACTTGGGGCTGAGCAGCATAGGTCTCTAACAATTTAATTGTAGAGAGATCACTAAAGTATAATTTGGAATCCTATGACCACGGCAAACAATTCGTTGATGCTTTCTTCTAAACAATGGAAGCATTCTATACTTAATGTCCATAGGAACCTTTCATGATCCACTTATTATGCGACCCTTGTACAACTTCATCTACCCCTTCAGAATGCCCATCATGCTTTTTTTGTGCAAGCCATAGGGTGTAAGGAATCTCGAGTATGTGCATTTCCGACTTCCCTTAGGTTTGTAGTTGCGAGTGAGGTCATCAGATAATTTTACTGGGTTGTGCCAACTTTAATTAATTGACCCAAAAAGTATTGAAAAATATTTACGTGGTGGGCCAACATTATTGTCCAAATTTCTCACAAATTTGCTATTTATTGTCTCGCTTGAAATTTGTTCGGCCGAGACTTAGTAATCACGTTTCTGTCCTGTCTGTATGTCTGTCTGTCTGTACGTCTATCCGTCTGTCTGAGCTCTTGTCTGTCTGTCTGTCTGCCGTCCGTGTTCACGCTGTGGTACGATTTATCTGGAGTTCCGCAAGGGCTACGATGATTTAACTTGTGGAAGAATCGGGTTGACGAATTCTCGAACTGATAGATTTGGGCGTAAAATATTTTGACTTAAGTATCCAATTGCAATAATTTACAAAAAACAATTCCCGCACTGGCGTGGTAGAAATTTCTGGAATCCGTATTGCGTATAATGATGTACTTGGGTGGAAGGAAGCGGGCTGAGAGTTCTCGACCTGATCAGATTTGGGCGTATTTCGTTCGGCAAATTCAAAAATAATTGCAAATGAGCTAATTACTGCCAAAATCAGCGCAATTGCTATAATCTTTGAACGGTACATCGGATATGCAAGATCCTTGGCTGACTGAAAGCCGATCATGAGGCCAATCTTTCTTGTAATTTGAAGTGCGAGATATGTGCGGCTTTGTACAAAATTGACTAATTAATCTTCATAATTACTGAAATTCTCTGAAACGGTAACATTGGATGGCAAAATCCTTCGAAACATGAAAGACCCGCTCTTATGCATGTATCTTTGTTTGAATCATATTGGGGCAAAGTGCATGGGCTGATTAAAGGACGATTTTTTATACAATTATCTAAATTAAATATGCGTATTGATGTATCGCTGAAATGGTACCTTGGATGGCGGAAAATTTCCCTTCGCTACATGAGACTACTAGGCCAGCGTCTTTTTTGGAATCATAATGTGTCGAAATGCATGTGGGCCACTTTAAGGGGCATTCTTCGTTAATTTTGAAATTGCAACTATGTCAAAAGCTGTGGTCCATTTCCCAAATTTGTTCATGTTGTCATGTTCAGTGTTAATACTACACCTTGCAAAGGATTTTGAGGAGTTTGTTTACCTTACAATAAATTAGGTCAGCATTGGCATATATGGCTGTGGTGATTTGGTGGTGTACAAACCAAGAATACTTATTAAAGCCAAAAAAAAAAAAAAATGGGGGGGGAGTATACCACGACAAAGGTATTAATAACATCTAGATATAGCTGATACATTGCACATGTATTTTCATTGATTGTTTCTAGTTCCTGGTTTTTTCTAGTTTCTGGTTGTTGCACGTGGGTCGATCTTTTGGGTTGCCAGCCGTTTACATTTCTGTTTTTGGAAAATGTGAAAATCCGTAAAATGGGGGCATTTTATAAATACCGGGGGCTTTCTGAACCTCGTATAGGACCCAATTTAAATGTGGTCACATGATTTTTTCAAACTAACTGTGGCCAAATGGAAATTTTCCATATTTTACTAATTTTAGTGATTTTAAGGATTTTTTGCATGACTTCTTCATGATTAATTCTCCACCATGGAAAATGTTTGTGACCCCTGAGTGGGTCAAATGAAAGACTACTATAAATACAACCCGGGGTTATACCCCTAAACATCTCGTGGGTTTGATTATGTGGGGTACATTTCAAGATTAATACATCTCCCAAACGGCAGATGTTGTGACCTCTATGGTGGTATCAATGAAAGAGTGAACTATCAAGTACTATAAATGTACACCCGGTGGGGTGCTACTCCTAAATGTCTTTTACTTATGCTCATTGTGGGGGACTTTTCAAGATTAATACCTCCACAACGAAAATGTTGTGACCCCTAGGGTGGTTTGAATGAAAGCCGAGCGAGAGGTATAAGAATAAAAATGCAAAACCAGGGGTGCTACTCCTAAACATCTAGTTATACTCTTTTAATATCTCCACAATGGAAAATGTCTGTGTACCACTATCGGGTTCGGTTGTTAAATGAAAGATGTGTGAAGTAAACTAGTTGAAAATTGGAGTTTATCTGTTGCACAACTTTTTAGGGACACCCTAGACTCGCACAAGTTGCACTCTTACTGATGTATCCCAGATATACAACATCAAGAGACACCAGGACATTCCAGAAAACAAAGTTGCACTCCCATTTTTCAAAACTTTTTTAAAATATTGTGAATGCTTATTAATACTAAGGTATTAAATCACAACTGACTTGAAAAAATCTTTATGCATAAAAAAGAATTTAGTATGCTTCTCTATCGGGGCTTTGATTAGACAGAAAACCAAGTTCAAAATAATGTTTTTGTTTTTTCTTTTCCGTTTGTGTGTTCAATAACCTGTCAAACGTTATCGGTAGGTGTCCTACAACCACTCCTATTTATTATAGTATATTTTAAAAATCAAAGAACCAAGCAGATGAATATTAGCATTCATTAAATTAACATTAACTGAAATACGGCAACTTCATCCAAATTTATTTTTTGGCCAGATAATTTACGGGGTGGGTCAATAATTAATGTGAAGTGGCCATTTTGGGTCATTAGGCTGATTGAATTTACTGGGTGGGCCAATATAAGAAAGGGTGGGCCATGGCCAACCCAGTCTATGTTATTTACCTCCCTGGTAGTTGCTGATTGGATACAACCCTGGTGGAAATGGTCCACTTCTTTTGATGGTTTCTTCTAAAAATGTCTAAAAATTAAGTAGCTAGTTAGATAAAATTGAACAAAAAAGTTTCTTTCTGGGGTGAGGTTGTTCAAAAAATCCACAAGGAAAAAGGAGGGGGGTAGGTCCAACTCTACGAAATATCTGCGCAAGGGAGACCACTGAGTCCCAAAAAAATGTCCACGTTCTTCTGGTTTAACACCCCAAATAAATTCTTGCGTATGTGCCTGTACGATGAATCAACTATAACAATGTTCCAATTTTGCTGAAAACCCTCTGTGTATAGTTTATGCCATATACAATTTTTGGTAAGAGAGCTATTGGATGAATGCTCAGCTTAAGTTTTTCCCTTTGACACCTTAATGTGTAAATCCATTGAGGCATTTTTTGAAACGGTATGAGCTTGCATAACGGCGATATTTGCAAGTTGTTGATGGAAGTTTCTATTCTTGCGGAAAAGAAGATAATTAACTAGGCTATATGATGACTACAAAATTCACGGTTGAGTGATCCCAAAGAGGGCGTTAAGTCATGAGAATCAGAGCACATTTTTTTGAGACACACTGTTAGGGTATCCATCAAAATTGAGGGATAGTCTTTAATTTCCTTTTGAGTGCACAAAAGGATAGCGCGTCAATCGGCACAGAAGAATTCATGTCGTTTATATCAAAGGACAGAAGGACCTAGGGGACTGCCTTGAGGAGCACGCAAGTAATATAAAGGTTCTGAGAGAGTTTTACCAATATTAACTACTTGAGTGAGTTTGGTCATATAAGATCCAAACATTCTACTGACTCCTGCCCGTAGCTGTTTAGTTACCAAGAAAAATAGGTATTAGTATAGTCACAGTGTCAAACGCTTTTAAAATCGAACATAACCATTACATGGCCCTACCAGGACCTCGAGACGATTGGCGCTACCTAAGGCAGGATTTGTCAATAAATGCTTGATGAAAACAGAATGATATTGTAAATCAGGTTGGTTTCAGTGACGAGGATCATTTTCAAGCTGGATATATATAAACATTTCCAGGACTTTTGCCCCACCAATTATTTAATTATACTTACAGGCCTTTTATAATTACCCACATCAGATATTTGTTCCCGCCGAACGAAGTTCGGAGGGCGACAGTTAAAATGGCTTCTCCGTATGTCCGTGGAGAAAATGTAACCCTGGAACATTGGCCCTATCTTTTTTTGTGGATGAGCTAGCGCAGCCAAACTTGGGTATATTGTGGAAGGGGGAAAGACCTACTAACATTGTAATTTCACCCCCTAGGGTCCTCCACTGGGGTCTGTCAGGGGTTAGGGGAAATGGTTCCATATGCACAAAGGTTAACATTGGCCAATTTTTTGTCTAGATAAGCTGGAGTAACCAACTTGGGTATATTGTACGAGGGCACAATTCCTATTACCATGTAATGCCTTCCCCAGGGTCATCCCCTGGGTATGTCATGGGAGGTGTCAAAAAGGTATTATGACACACAATTTTTTTCTAGATGAGCTACATTAACCAATTTGGTGGTATATTGCAGGAGTCCACAAGCCCCTACTAACCGCCCGTACTAAACTGTAAATTATTCCCCCAGGGTCCTCCAATGGGGGGAACGGTGGGGAAGGAATGAAAATAAAGTCAACATTCACAAAAAGTAAACATTTTGCAATATTGGAGGGTGCTGACTAATTATTTGACGTTTTTAAAGTGAATTTTGGTTGAGTATGGAGTTCTCGATGAGTTAGTTTTAGAGTTAATTTTTGGTAAGTTATGGTTAGTTCATCGAATAGTTGTTTCTATTGGTTGATGCATAAGGGATGGAGTTCATGGGATTTGTTGTGAGTTATGCAGAAGTTCCATGAGGAGTTATGTTTTTAGAGTTGTTTTTTATGAGTATGGATGAAGTTCATCGATGAGTTATATGTTGTAGAGCTATTTTTGGTGATTTATGGAGTTCAGCGATGGAAAAAATAGACCACAACGCGTTTGGCCATTAATTTTGCACAACGCTTTGCAAGACTTCACAAACGCGTTGTTGAAGGTTGTAAACGCATTGTGACGGTTTATAACGCGTTGTGAAGGGTTTCAGCCGGGTTGTGAAGGTCACCAAACGCATTGTGGACGTGTGAGAACACGCGTTGTGAGATTTACGTTTTTGAAATATGTCACAGAAATTCATCATTCTGATTGGCCGACACCGCAACGCATTGTGAAATTTCGGCAACGCGTTGAGAAATTTCGGCAACGCGTTGTGAAATTGTCGCAACGCGTTGTGACTTTCTCGCAACGTTAGGACCGGGGCTTGCGGGCCTTCGCAACGCGTTGTGAAAACTTCCAACGCGTTGTGCAACGCGTTGTGAGATTCCACAACGCGTTGCCAGATAACGCGTTGTGAGTCTATTTTAAATAGTCAGGTGACTAAGGCCAGGAATAACATTACGTTTGTTCCTTTTTTCAAAGTGGTTTTGGATACAGAGCACTATTAAAACAAAAAATACGGGTGCTATTTAGAAATAATTCCAATATATAACTTTAAAGTAACAGAGTGCACCTTTTGGTGTTACTGAACACAATTTGAGGCGTCCGTTTAATTTACAGTGTAGCAGGTGCTTCTATGCATTCTACATGTTGAACACTACCCTGCAGGATACATGATGAGGGCTTGTTCCATGTCGTCTAATATTGAAATGCTATTGTGCTTATACTATAATTACTATAACGTTATTATTATTCCATTAGAGACATGTACAAATCATACACATGGACCGAGTACGGCGCGGTACTAGTATTTTTGTGCACACGATTGTGACCCGAATGCATTCAACAAGTTAGGTCAGCATAATCCCGCACAATGCTGATTTATAAACTGACGTTGTATTGAGAATTATTAAAGCATGTCCGAGCAAAGGTCAAATACTGAATTCATTTCCTCTCAGTAATAAGATGACCTTCACTTAAAACTGAAGGAAAAGATAGTCAAAAATGTATACGCTAGCAGGGGTTTCTGCAACTTTTCTTTCTTGTCTTGGTTTTTGGACGCTAAATAAATGTTTGAATAGAAATGACTTTGTTCCAGTGCCTAGTAAATATGCAGGTGCGACGAGATACAAGTGGCGGAATGTTGTTGGATCTTTTGTACATGCTTCCCTGGTGCCAATTATTGCTGTGTTTTGGTAAGTGTCAACCATGCTAGGTCTGTGAGAATAGCCCTAGAACCAGCCAGTGCATGTAGTGCTACATTATGGAATGTATATATTAAAGTTTAATTAAAACATATTATTCAGCAGTGATGGAGAGTTTTTCTCTTGCTAATGGTGCCTTTAAAACTGTAATTTGTGTTTTGATCGGAAAAATGAAGTGATTTCTCTCTCCGGTGCGAATTTGTCACGATTCCAAAGGTGCAAAATTCTCCGGGGGGGGGGGGTAGTTCTGCTAAGCATAACTTCACATTATGTCTTTAACATGTTGTCATTAATGGATGTGAAGTTATGCAAAAACACATGGAATACCTTTCCCCTGTTACCTACCTCAACTTTGTTGATCTCAAAATCCCTCTAAATGTACGATAGATATCCTGTTTTCACTATCAATCAATCATCAATCAATCAATCAATCAATCAATCAATCAATCAATCAATCAATCATCAATCAATCAATCAATCTTTATTTCCATAAAAAACAATACATCAAATACCTCAAACACACAAAACATATGGAGGAGTAGGCTGGAAAGCCATTTAGGCCTGAAAATCACCTACCCCTTAAAAACAAAGCAATTACAGAAAATTAAATAACGAAAAAAGTCATAACACAAGACAAGACAAGGACGGGCTCAAGACATGAATTACTCATAGTTTTGGATAATGTTTTGTTTAAGTTGATTGCGAAAATGTTTTACGGATTTGGATTCTTTTATGAAATTTGGTAGTGAATTCCAAAGAATAGGACCAGTTTTTCGAATGGCGTTGTCGCCAAAAGATTTCTTATTTTTTGTCAAGTTGTAGTCATTGGCGTGTCTTGTAGGGTAGTCGTGAATATCAGATCGTTTTGTAAAATAATTTTTGAAAGCCTCAGGTAGATCATTTATAGAAAATCTAAACATGAACACCACAAGTTCCAATGTATAAATATCTGCAACAGTTAACAGGTTATGTTTAGCAAATAAGGGTCGGGTATGACTTCTGTAATGGCTATTAGAGACAGATCGTATTGCCCATTTTTGTAGTTTAACCAGTTTATCCAGGTAGGATTTACAAGTGTTTCCCCATATTAGAATTCCATAGTTAAGATAGGGTAAAATTAAGGTACAATAGAGTGAATGTAGTACACGGGTTGGGATAGTGTGCTTGAGTTTATTGATGACACCAATATTTTTTGATACTGTTTTTGATATACAATCGATATGATGTTTCCATGTTAAACACTCATCAATTAGCACACCCCAAAATTTAGTAACCTTTACTCTTTCAAGTATGGTACTATTTAACGTAACAGGTAAATCCGCCCTTGTTTTTGTTGATGTCCATAAGGTGTACCAGTATCATGTAATTTGTTTTGCTGCATTTACTGATAGTGTGGTTTTGCCCTTGAACCAATGCTAACTTCTTTTAATTCTTTGTTAACTTCAGTATTTTAACTGTTGAGGGCACTTATCCGATACGAATAGTGTGTCGTCATCAACCAGAATGAAATCAAGTACATTTGAGTATACGTAATATCATTTACATACAAAATACAGAGTAGTGGGCCCATATGGATCCTGTGGAACACCACCTAAAGATTTTTTAAACGTCTGAGTTACATTATCATAAGAAACATATTGTGTTCGAATTACTTAATTAGTATTCTAAACCATTCAAGGACTACACCTCAGCCATGGTGCGGAATCCATAATGCCCTAGTTTTGTGAAGAAGTATCTTGTGATCAAAGTATCAAATGGCTTTAATAAGTCTAGGGAATTTCCTATTTGTGTTTTGATTTTTTCGACATGCCATTATTGACTCATCTCTAGTCGGTCAATGCCATGGTAAGTTGAATGTTTTGGACGAAACCAAATTGCTTTTCATTTAGAATGCCATTGGTGTTATAAGTAAACGCACCGTTAATACAAGTCAATAAAACAAACTCAGACACAAATTTTAGAACAAACAACCAAATCCGGTAACGACGCACGCAATATGGACGCTAATTTGAAAATATCTTAGTAATCAGACTTTTATATACTTTGTATGACTTTGGCTGTTTTTTAATTTATCTGGAACAATGCTGTTTTGACAATGGATAAAATTAAATACACATGTCCAGTGGTCTTATCAATTTCACTACCACTTTTTAAATAATGAAATTCCCAATATTATCGTGACAAGCACTTGTTATTGGGGTTAAACTGATCCAATTAACTTCACATAATCTGATTCAACAATCGGTTTCATATACCGATAACATCTTCTCTGCATATACAATACATTAGATTGCATATCATGGAAGTAATCGTAATAGCTCTTGCTGTCGTTGAATATCTGATGCAAGCTTAGGGCCCTACATTAACGAAAAAATCATTAAATCTATTAGAAATATCTTTTGGAGTTTTTTAATATAACCACTTTCATCTTTGAACTTACAATGTATTGACTGTATTTTTTGTTTTCCCCTTTCCTACTTACCTAATGCTATTTATTTTTCTTTCCACACTTTCCTTTCATATTTCTTTTTTTGATATTTTTCAAATTTAGTAAAAAATACATTCGCTTAGATTGTTCGTATAAGCATACTTAACTTGTTTTTAAAGTTTTTAAATTTCGGCTGTAAATTTCCATCGATGAATTCGAAGATATTGTTTACAATTTGTTTTTTCCTATAATACTTTTTAGCAAACCTTAGTGATCCTGGTAACTGTGGATCGTTTTCCTCTTGTGGTACATCTTTTGAGCGGAACACACTCATCATATACTGCATTAAACGTTTCTTCTATAAATTATCATAATCATCATAGCATCATTGTATCCATCCAAATTTTCACGCACAGCCATTTAAATTTGATAATCTTTGTTTGAGTTTGTTTATTGTGGCATCACAGATTTCTTTTGTATATAAATCTCTTATTATGGTTCATTTGGTTGACAATATCAGATTGGTTGACAAAATGGTTGGTAGTGGATCACTCAATCAGTTCACTATTATAGGTGGATTGATTACATTTCATTAGTTGTCAAAATATTATCATACATGTGGCTGAGGTAGCAGTAATTCGTGTTGGTTTGTAAATTTGTAGGCACCATTGAATATATAATTAACTCAATTTCGTGAGTTGGTTTATCAATGTCTGCTTTTAAAAACAATCAATTTAAATCACAACCCCATTACATAGAAATATTTCTTCTCTGAGCTAATCGTTATAATAGGTTCAACATCTTTAATAAAATTTGCCAAAGGTGTTGATCTTTAAATAACTCCACCAACAATATTCCTTCATCTTTACCTTCAATTTCAATGAAGCCGATTCAAAGCTTGAGTTGCGTGGCACAAATCGTTTCTTAATTTATTTGACTTTCTGAGATACTTACATACATACACCACCTTTTTCCCGGTCATCTATTTGTGTACTCAATATTGAATCCATTAGGCTGTAAATATCATTTGGTTTATCTTTTAAATGGTTTTCCCGAAATTCCTATCCCGTAAAGTCACATCTTAAAGATTTTAATACATTCATTAATAATCGAAATTTGTGACAGACTTCGTATATTGATATTGAGCAAGTTAATTGTTCCACAACTCGCATTTTATTTAAACGAAAAAAATGTTCAGGAGTTAAATAAGAACACATATGGATATCGTTTGTCGTTACTTGTTACAAAAATCGTTGGGTAGCCCTTATTTTTATTTGGAATCAAATCGTAGAGGGTTGAAAATCAAATGTCGTCATATTTTTTAAGATCTGCCTCGGTTATTCTGAATCTAGGAGATTCGTTAATTCATTTAAATCATTTTCCATATCAGAGTTTACATCTTTTTCATGATTTATTACTACAATTTTTGACACGACCAATCCTTGGTATTTAAAGATTTTAGTTGTTTAGGTTTCATATTTTGGTACAATTTTTTTGTATGAATCCATTACATTTTTTACAACAAATATCTGTTTATGACGGTTTTCACAATTTGTTGTGCACACAATACATGTTTCATGACTTTTTAGCGACATCACATACATTAAATCAAAACAAAAATATCTAACATATAGAAAAAAAAAATGTAAAAAGTAAAACCAAGAAAATTAACTAGCATCCATAACAGCAAATCCAATAAAAAGACGTCCCAATGAGCAAAAAAAAATTTAAATACTCAGTGCATAATCACCACAAGGTCAAACTAAAGAAAAGAACACACTTTGGTCCCACCTAGTCATAATTAAGATCCAAAGATATAGCAGTTTAACAACCAACATAATTCATATTCATATTGCACTGTGAAGCAAAATGTCATTTATTTGTTCACATTTTAACTGTTTCTTTTCACTAGGTATGTGACAGTTTTGTTATCACTACTTTGTTAATAAGTTCAATTTTATTCAAAATAATTTATTTAATATTCATCATTGCACTGTGAACAAATGTCATTTATTTGGTCATGTTACCTTTTTTTCCTAGGCAATCTGCCAGTTTTGTTTTATCACTTACTTTGTTTACATAAGTTCAATTATTTGTCCTGAGGCTCAAATCTCCTTGGTATCCTCGGATTTAGACTCCAGTTATCCTGAGGTTCTGGGCTCTCTTTGTAGAACGGCGCTATTTTCCTGTGTCGTTCTCATCTCCCCATACCTCCAGAACCGAAGTCGATAAACCCTTCTGATACAACTCGCTCCAACTTCTTGTTCCATCTCCATTGTCTCCTCCTCTCGTCGGCTCTTATCAATATCCACAAATCTGTATGATTTCTCCTTTAGAACTTGCTTGCTTGTCTTAAGGATGTTAATCTTGTCTGTGTACCGTAGTACCTTTATCAGGATGTTGGCGTGGCGCGGGGTGCCATGTCCGCGTTACCCTTGCCATCGCGATGGGCACATTCCACTTCAACTTTCTTCTCAAACCAAATTGGATAGCACATCATCCACAATTTCCATGACATTTTCCATGATCACTTTCAGATACCCCATAATACGGATGTTATTTCTATTTCTCCGCGTGGCGCTCAGTCCCTGTTTTTAATTTCACTGTACTAGTACATGGGGAAATATAATGGATGTTTTGGTTTAGTTGTTTGTCATATACAATTTGACAGGACACCAATGTTTTTCCAATACAGAATTTCATGGCAATCTGAAATAATGGGTGTCATTTTTTTAAAATGTGTTCTTGGGGGGTTTTAATATGGGCAAAATTTGTACAGGGGTTAAACAATAAAAGGGTTTTAAATAATAAAAATGTTTTAAAATTTATACCAGTATATTCGGCTGCTCATACTGTTCTAAAAGGTCTAATTTTGCCATATAACGACCTATTGTTTAGTACAATAGGCTCAAGAAAGTTCAACATGTCATTATTTATAATCGAATGGTCCGTTTTGTTGAAACTGCGGTTTTAAAAATCGTTCATTGGGTCATCCAAATAAGAAAATGTATATAGATTCTGTGTTTCCTGCTTTCAAAGTGAGACTTTTAGAGATTATGACTGTGGTCCCTCCCTAGACCCCCTGTGACCTGGCCATATTTGGCCCTCTTAATTATGATCAAAACGTCACTTGACAACGCTACCTTTATATTTTTTCGGGCGTCATGTACAGTAAGACGAACAATTTGGCACCGTTTTAAGAACAACCGATGGATCTGAGATTTTACCCCCAGTGGTGAACCCTTGAACCCTTTGACCTTGTAACTCTTGTACTATAACACTCAGGAAGGGCAAAACTATAACTTTCTGTAATCCTTGAAAGGTACTGACATGATGGTCTACTTTAAACACATTTTGCCCCCCTTTATATTTCCCCCTGTATAAACCAGTGTAAACCTTGCCCCCCTATAATTCATCCAAGACACATTTTTAAAAATGACACCCAGGATTTTGGAAATCCTCATAACAAATTTTTGGATTTAGAAAACCTCTTGTTTTTTTGCAAGATTGTATATGAAATTATTTCACAAAAATAACAGTTCCACATGTACTATACAAGCTCACCTATGGGTGTTTTCTGTTGGCAAGTTCGCTCACCTGCATTATCGACCTAAGTTTTTAATTGAGACATCGATTTGCGTTGTCCTTTGTCTCCTTCTTTAGGTCATCATTTCATTTCCCTGGAATTCCACGGCTTTAGTAACACAACTTGAGATCCTATATAATGCGATGACGTATCTGAAAAAATTAAAAGAATTAGAATTAAAATTTTTTTGAATAAAATTGCGAACTACAATCACTTCTGCATGAGAAGGTTGTTTCTCCGGAAAATGATGGATGTCTACGATACTGTTCATTGATACTGCAGGTGTCTGCTCCGTGATTCTTTTAAAGTGCATTAAAGCCGGGACGTTAGGGAATAGAAAGACATATTTTTAGATTCATAGGTCCTATTATTATAGTGAATTATATTTCAAGAAAAACCTAATCCGCCTTCATTATCCAATGCAAGTCGAGCCAGGCATGAACCACTTATTTTCGGTCTGTCATTTTGTCTTCTGTCCTCTCTTTCCCTCCTTACGTGCGAGAGCATGAGTTTTTGTGTGGCCGTAGGTGTGTACATATACATGAGTTTGCTCAATTATTGTTGCCTGTCTTTTTTTTTACTATTAACTTTTTACAATATACCTGTTAGCACACCACAATATTTTGAAGACAGAGTAACGACGCACACAACTCTTGGAGAAGTAAATGCGCTATACCAGTTTGTAAACTTTGTACAATCGTTTACAATGTTAAAAAACATAATGGGCCTACGGGCACTCTGTGACAATCTTAAAGGTCCCAGGAAATGCAAATAAACCTCTTCAAATCTTTATGGGACATTCCATTCAATAAACAGGGCAGAAAAAAGAATCACTACCAGGGACATCATTAGTTGAAACTATTGATTTCAGTCAGGTCCCCATGATAGATTCACACCAGTCACCTGGAATTTTTCTATATTACTCCCTGAAAAATCAATAGTTTCACCAATATGTCATCACGAATCCAAATATTGAATTATTTCTAGTTCCTCCATGTAGACTTTACACAAACTACATCAATTCCTATTGCACTTTCCTGGCCCTTAACGCATGTGCAACCCCCCACTACCATGACTGAGTAAATGAGATCGAAACACTGGATAGTAAGCCTTTTGGTAACGGGGAAAAGGTTTATATCAATATTGTTCGAAAAGAGACCAAATTCCCTTTTTTGCATCTGACACTTTTAGCACGCTCTCATTGATATAGTAGATTCAACCCTCTTGTCACCCTCTAGTAAAACGTTTTCGAAGGTATGGGCAATTTAATAGGGATGTGCATGGTGGAAATTAAAATTCCACGCTATTGAAACATGTGTCCCGATAGCAGAGAACCATCAATTCTATGCTTATGACATAATTCAAGTCAAGAAAAAACCCATTTATAGCTACATAACTCTCAAAACACATTCTGACAAATCGCATTTGCTTCAATGGGTATTCAATGTAACAGGTGATTTGAATTTACTGACTTTCAATTCGGAGGAACACAAAAGTCTTTGCACGCTCTATGTAACGAATGGATGTTAACTAAAAAGCCAGCTTCTCGTGGTCTCAGCTCATAGCAGGGGCGTTCCCAGACCCTTTTTAATGGGGGTGGTTGTTTGATCCTGTGTTTGCCGACAAAACCAGGGTCCGGATTCAAGAATTATCCAATTTTCGGCCCGCAACGCTCGCCAGGTAGACCCCACCAAATTTTTTTTCACTCGGCATTCGAAATTCTGAAAAGCGGGGGGGGGGGGGGGTCCAACAAAACCGGCAACCAGGTCTTTCCCAGCTATGAAAAAACAACAAGCAACCAAATAATGATATTCCGCGCAATCAATCAGTTACGACGCTTACCCGACATTATACCCTTTTCGCAACAACCGAATTTTGCCGACAGAAGTTTGTAATGGGGGGTGTGACACCCCCACAATCCCCCCCTCTGGGGACGGCCCGCAGTCATGAACAGGTGAATCGGGCCGCATATTCTGCCTCCTCTCCCAACTAATCGACGTTGTCCAAAACTTTTCCTCTGCTCTGGTGACACGATGGGATGAATCTACTCTAGTCTTAATTTTCCCTTTGTCGTCCTTAAGTGGCCTGTTTTATTAAATAAGATTGGGTAAACAATTTTAGCCCAAAATCATAAATGTATCTACTGAAATTAGTCTTCATACGAGATCGTGGCCTAGCGGTTAGGGAGCTTGCCTCTGGCGCAAATTACCATCAAAATTTCCCGGTTCGAATCCCGGGGGGTCGTTGCACTAATTGCCTTGCTGGATTTATTCGGTACTATCAATTCTGGATTTGTACCAGCTATTGATTAATACAGGATACCGCTCTTCTCCATGTTCCAACTTGGAATTGGGCAAATGGGTCATAAGCATCCCGTCCTTCGGAGGGGATTAAGAGCCGTCGGTCCGTGTACAGAGAGTCACAGCTGTACATGTATATCGCAGTCAGTGTCGAATAAGAGTAGGGTGTAAACCCCTGACTGTTCCCAATCCGCCCCAGCCTCAAATAGCGGGCCATGTTAGGAGCGTCCGTATCATGGATACACGCGGCCCCGGATCAGCACACTAGCTGAATTAATCCTGACACCACCACAAAAGCCATTACCAATGACTTGTGGATACGAGCAAACAAGCAAACAAAAGTCTTCATACAACGTCTTCGTTCCAACTTTTGGACATGATTTTGCATAAATTTAAAAGTGCTATGTTTAGATATTTTTGGGCTCCAATGATTATATCTATTTTGTTTCAAAATTATTTTCTGTAAAATTGTTGTGTATGTGTTTCAAAATTATTTTCTGTAAAATGTTTGTATATATGTTCTCAATCTGGACCTCGTGGGAGACAAGTACTGTATGTTATTGAAATAGTATTCCAGAATATAGAATAAATAAATAAATCGTTGAGTTTAATATTTCAGCATAGCAAAAACACGTGCAATGCAGGGTTTGGCCTTTTAACCCTCAAATATTTATTGAATATCGACCTTGGTCTTTTCTTCGTTGATAGGTCTAAATCCATGATTCGGTTTATCCAAGTTTCATCCTGTAAAACTTTTGTTTTAATCTAAGGCAATTAAGGCGTGTCCTTTGTGTATATTCATGGATAAACACTGTTTATGGAATAAAGTTGCACATTCCTTTTTAATTATTTCATCCTGTTATAGAAGGTTTCGTGCTAGGCTAATTCCATGCAGTCTTACACGAAATATAAATCAACATTGGTGCTGTGTGGTTTTGGAATCAGATCTTCAAGCTTCAAACAATTCAGATAAACCAAAGTACCCTCAAAGCATTACTTCAGGGAATTATTGACAAACACCCATTTTTCTAATTCTTAACTGCATGACTTGAGTCGTACATGATTATTAGCTATCTAACAATCTCTTGAATTGAATATAATAAAAATAAATAAATATAGTTTCACTTGATTTCTTTTGTCACCCTTTTAAGGTTATCTTATTTATGATACGATAGACCTGATAAAGTATCAAGGTGTTTACTCAACGTGGCCTGTTCTATTACATCATTTTGTAGTAAGTATAATTCACCTTCTGTCTAAGATTCAAGTTATGTATGGTGGTGGTCATTGGTTTCCTAATCACAATAATACATACATACACACATACACACATACACACATGCATTCATGCATATGCACACGCACTCATACACACCCCACATACACGTTTTCACCGACAACCGAGGACCGGTCCGAGGACATGTGTACAAGACCTGACTTTTCACAGCAGAACTGACGACACACACATCTGACAGTTAATCGCCTCACCGTGGACTTTTACACAGAAATTTGACTTTTCACGGAGCTGAAGTGCGCACATGACTGTAGACCTACAACTGCGGACCCTCCTACCTAATGGGTTTAAACACAGTTTTACGTCTCTATGGCACTGTCTGCCAACCGAGGACGTCCTCAAAAATTTGTGTTCTCGGTTTATGGGGGAAAAGTCAAGGGTGTGTCCTCGTTTATCGGTGAAAACAAACTCACGCCAAACAGCATCACACACACCCCCTACACATACACATACATACACACATACACATACATACACACATACACACATACACACATGCATACATACATACTACATACATACATACACACATACCTACATACATACATACATACATTACCTACATACATACATACATACATACTACATACATACATACATACTACATACATACATACATACATACATACATACAGACATACATACATACATACATACATACATACATTTGAGTTTGTTGTAGCATTGAAGCGATGTTTGCCTCAGTTGTTTGCTATTTATAGCTTAATTAATCGCCATCAACGGCTAACAATTCGGACAAGTGATTGGATGTGCGATATGGATCCATCGCACCATGGATAATAACTCCATGGTGCGATAGGGCTACTGATCTCTATACAATGGATTGGCTACAATAGAGTAACTGTATATGAGTGAAGCAACCGGCAGAGCGGGCGGACATCTTGGTATACCCAACACAATAGCATTCAAACAGCATCTATATCGAGTGCCCGTGTAAGGGACATTATTCCGTCAGTGGGAACACATTTTATGTAAATGACCGACTCTTAACCTCCTGGGAGGCTCTTTTGGGATTACCAATATGGTCGTCAGTGGCTTCAAGTACGGCGCCCAGGTTACCAATCCATTGTATAGACATCAGTGCGTAGGGCCAACCATCCCTTTCTGACAAAAGACTTTTATTTAGTTTCCCTGTATTATTGATCCTCTATCCATTGTCTTTATAACTTCTTTTACATGACCCTCACATGAAAAAAATAACTTTGAAAGGATTAAAAAAGAATACTTTCTTTTAGCAAATTATACATAAATAGTATGGAATTGAAGAACAGTACTGGACAAGCAGCATATTGTAGACATAGACAACAATCAAATTTTCATAACATTTGGCAGAGGCGAACATGATACAGAATCTGATTACGATGGGAACTAACGTTAAATAAACTTGAATTGGTAAACATAACTTACCTGTTTAAAGATGAAGGTGTATGTCTTGCCCCTAGGCTGACTCAGAGATTAACGAGGATGACAAATCGTATTTCTTGCATTTTCATAATGCTTCTCCACATACTAATTACTGCGTGAAATAGCTAAGCTCAAATCGATGCCCTTCATATAGAAAACTTTGTAATAAACTTAAGGAATTTTAATAATACACAGTATCCTATTGTACTCTAATACTTCCCATAAAGATGTCAAAATATCAAAACGAAAAATTCGATTCATCTCATCTTTAATTTCATTTAATGATGCACAAAAATGGTATTTCGAAATCTCTGAGTCTGCCTTTAAGCAAAGTTAGCCATATTGTGACAGACTCCTGAATATTATACTATTTTTCTCTATTATATTAATTAAATCATGTTAAATTTAATCATGTAAATTATGAGTGAGGAGAACTGGGAAATATGAAACTTGCAATGTGTTGTGCAATAAGCATGAGTTATCTGATTGACCTAGTTCTAAATGGACTAGTGTGTGAAGACTTCCTGAAGAACATGTCAGAATACGTTCGCAATCGGTGCACAGGGGGTCTAGTTCTTCTCCCTTTCTAAAGGAGATTGTGACCATATTCGTGTTTACCTATAGGAAGCAAGATTGCACACCTGTTGATGTACAATAGACTTTGTGTAATTGCTATGTCAAAACACTTCGAGCACAGGACGTGGAAGATTGTGGACTTCCGTCACCCCCATCGGATTTCTGATGAGGAGGGTAGCTGGTTACCCTGGTAGAATGAAAAAGAAGATCTACCTACAAGGGCGTCAGCTCTGGAGAGCTAATGGCGGCCATCCAGCACATGCTGCCTTGCATGGTGGGCGTGGTTGCCCAAAGGCTAGGCCCACCGCCGAAAACTGTTGATTGACGTCAGGAAGGGCATCCGGTCAATTATCTTTTGCTCCAATAAATCCTCACACAGCAGTATTGCTGAGTGAGGTGTAATCCGGCCACCCTCGTTAACGGGGATAAAATCGGATTTAAAACTTTGGTATAACTAACTAACTAACTGATTCTACAAGAGACTGGTGCGCACCCAACAGTGAACTTTGAACTTTCTTTAGTTTAATGATTATGTGCATGGGGTATTTTTAAATAGGTAAGAAACATAACAATTTTTGTGCATTGTTAATTGTATGATTGATCAGAATTCATTTATGTATATATTAAAATCATTACTTTGAATTTACATCTTGGTCAAGTCAATCTTCTGACAAATAGTCATTGTGAATTTTGTTTTATGAACCTCGTGAGGTTACTTTTCTGACCCTGAGTACGTCTCGTAACAATATCGAAATCTATCATGGGACGCACATATCCGGAAAATAGATATAACGGTAATTATTTTTTGTGAATGCTTTTTTTTGACAAGTGTATTTTTATTTTATCTGGATATACGTTATGATCTCCTATTTTTTGTTTTCAAATTATCATTTCTAGCTGATTTCCATTGGACTGAGTTGTACCCTCTACCATCACTACATTTTGGGATACGTAATGTTCTGTTCGCTGATAGAAATCAACAGTATTTTCCTACATGGTCGTCAGCTGCTGTTAATGTACGGATTCCAAAAGACATCGTTACTGTACAGAATTAACAACATCATCAATTTATTTACCTTCGTTACTCTACGTCTGCCATTGTTCTCCGTCTTTTTCCATTTTTTATCGGATGATTGCGCCTTCTTTTCACCAAATGTGTGCGTTCTGTTTTATATAAGTGCAAGTGTATTACTGTTTCTAAGTGTGATATTGTTCTACCGATTAATAAAGAGTGACTATTTGTCGAAAGCACGCAAGGACGACACCGATATATTGTTCAACCAAAACGCCAACGGTAAATCAGAAAAGACTATATAATGTACACTTGATAAATTTAATCAGCATTGGCCTATGATCTGCATGAAGATCAAGTATTTATAACCTACACCTTTGTTGGTGATGATCCTGGAGTTGATTTTCAGTGGGGGTTTCGTGTTTATTTTCTAATATTTATTGGAATTCAATATACATTAGCCACTTTATAAAAAAAAATCGATTTTACAATTTTTTCTAATGAGCATTTGTAATGATCATTTATGCAAATAAATGACTTCATTAAAAAACATAGAAAACGCTCAAGTGCCATGACGGTTTAAATGAAACGGTGGAATATATTTCTTAGACCATTAGATACTCTTATCTGACGTTTCATTCTTGATAGCATCTTCAAATTCAAGATGGCGGTCAAAATGGACGCCTTTAAAGATAAAACCTTAAAATTACCATATTATATCCTTAACGTCCCATAACTGCATTTAATTGCACTTTTGAAAGAAATCACGGACCGGACCCCTGCCTTGTTTTAGGGGGAAATTGACCCTAGATCTAACAAGAAAAATACCGCTACCTCCCTTTTTTGCGGTGATCGTCAGATTTTCATCTAGGGACGTTAGGGATATACCAATGATATATTTTGGTTATATCATGCAAAATATTTTATATTGATATAATATTGTGAGATATATCTTTGACCATTATAAACTCGTGTCGGGCATTTCTGTTTTGTTAACAATGGAGAAATCCCAGAATGTGACCAATACGGCTGGCGTTTAAGATTTTTTAAAACCTACAAATTACCATATTATATGTCTGTGTTAGTTACATACCATCCAAAAATTATTAGAAGAGCATAAATTAAAGTTTGAGACAGGTTTTGATGACTAGAAATTTATTTATATTTTGTATTCGTTATCAGGCTTAAAATTCAAGATGATAGTTAATTGATATCAAATATTTTGTAGATTTAAAGAACTTAAACGGGAGACATATTACCATAATTGTTCATTTATAAAGTATGTTAACAAACCAAAAACTTCCAGATATGAGTTTCTAATTGCCAAAGACATTATTTCATACTTAAATTTGTACTTCGTAATTGCTGGATAATATTAATATAAGATAGTAATTTGTAGATTAAACATAGTTTGAAGACGGTCATATTGCATGCCATCTTGGACATAAAGCAAAATGATATTAAATATACGCTTCAAAAGAGTTTACGATGATGCCCTTAAAACAACATTGCGTGGTTTCTTCCACACGATTATTATATCTAGTCAAACTTGAATTTATTCACAACTATACCATTTTGGTGGAACTTGGCTTCCATCCTGGATCTGAAGCACGATAATACTTCTTATTGTCCTTGAAAATATTTATATGCTTTCCCCCTCATATTAATGATTATTTTGGGCCAATATGCCGCTTTTTCAATAATTGTCAAATTGTTACATTTTTGCATTGTTTTTAACATCTTCATTGTGTTATAAAATTATCAAAGGAAGCTGAAAGTTTGATTTGATTGAGTACTGGTGTGTTTCAATTTTGAATTAAAACGTCATACTTAATTTGCATATAAGATGGTGAACGCGCGCGCTCGAAAATATTGACACCATAATTTTTTTGGCTCAATCATTTCATAAATAACAAAGAACGTAAAATAAACATTCAAATCCCACGGGAACACATATGGCCCTCGACTAGAGTCACATTTTAATACCTACAACACCGAGGGTACTTTGTACCAACTCAGAATAGTAGAGGCTTAATGTGACACATATCCTATGTAACCTTGAACAAACTGGTAGGCCTATATATGAATAATTATGGAAAGATTTGTCCGTCCTTCTAGTTGCTGCGTTGGTCAGATATTCAAGGTCAATGGTCAATGACCTTTATAAGGCATGTGATGGGTCATAACTGCTCAACCAATTGGCCGAGAAGCAAAAAGGTGGTGTCTATACCCATGTTATTGGGGTCAATAAAAACAAACATTTTTAGGCTTGTACAAATGCAGCCATCATTGCTTTTCAGCATAGAAAGCACTTTTAATCCGAATTTTTACAAGTTTTTCTCAACGTAAATTAGCCAATTCGTCAGTCTGTACAAATATTAAACAACAATATTTGACCTTAATTTCTATATATTAATACCGGTGGTCTGTCAGTGTGTCTGTCTGACCGCGTCTATTTTCTCGGAGACCGAGGGTCGCACGTTCCTGAAACTTGGTGGGTGGGTGCCCCTTGACCTTCCGAAGACCGAGTTTGTATTGATTAGTGGATCAAAGGTCATCGGGGGTCATTCAAGGTCAAAAGAGGTCAAATGGGGTAAACGTTGGTGTATGCACATGAAACTTGGTGGGATCGATTGTTGATGCAGGGTCATTCAAGCCAGGTGATCACGAAACAGCTACAACATTGTCAAATCAGTGAATATTGTTCTTGGACAGATCCTCGAACTCATGAGTCCTGTGTGAATTAATAGTGTGGTACTAGTGATAGATCCTTTTGCATACATATTGCGCCCATCACTATTTTGTCTATTAAAAACCCCATTACCACAGCTAAATGAGCCAACTCCCGAAATAGTCGAGACATGGCATGCACCAAATATCATGGACCACATCAAGCCACATGATTCGCCCTTCCGCAAAATGTCTCTCTCACCAAAAAAAAAAAAAAAAAAACAACAACTCAGACAAAACCTTCTTGACCTTCTTGTAGGTGGAGAATAATAAAATGGCGTGATCCCCATAAGGTCGTGGAAGGTAGGTATCATACTCAAGTGTATCGCCCTCTCATTCCTGAGAGGGCACACCATTTACGCTCCCATAGCATCTGTACTGCTCGGTCACAGCGCCGCCGATTCCGTATCCGCATCGCTAATTGGCCGGCTATTCTTAGACATGCCCTACGTCATGGGACTCCCCAGCCGCCAAACGCTGTGTTAAAGGCTTGAACAAGGAATGAAAAAAAACGGTTTCGCGGTACACTGGATATCGCGAAATCGACGAATCAGGTGGTCGATCTGATCATGGAGGTAGGAGAGAAGGAGAAAGCTCTTCCCAAAATCTCTTTGACCGATGATCATCGCCGCCCTCGTAAAAACAGGTCGTAAAACTATTGTATTGGAACAATACCACACGAGATCGATATTGATGCTGATAGCATGTGCATCAACATTTCATCGATGTACATAATTAAGCAGATAGCGACATATCGAGGGTTTAGCGCAAGAAGGCCCCATCTGCAATAGCTGCCACATGTTAGATTTGCCAGGTATAACACTTAATAAGAACACAACTGGCAAATGGCAGCTATTGCAGATGGGGGCCTTCTTGCACTAACCCCTCGATATATTGTAAGAATTGTGCATTTCTTTATAAAAGCATGAAACTTGGCATAAATGTTTACAATTAAATACTGAGTATTGATTATTTTTAGACATGGATCCACGTCACCGTCAATCATCTTCAAGGTAAAACAAGATCATTTCGGATCATTTGCGGTCATTTATTAGAAAGCGAGATAGCATGTTCCTAAGATGATTACATTGATTCTAGTTTTAACTCGTACTTGTCGGCTTTTAAAAAATTAAAGTATATTTGGAGACAAAATCTAAGTTGAATTGGGAAGAAAATGCCGTATCTAAACAATGGCACCAAACTTCACAGTGTCCGAAGTTGCCCGTTTTTCAATTTTGTCCCGAAGTTGGCCACATTTTGGTGAAATAAATGAGACCCTTGGCGATATCCGATTTTTCACTTCAGAGAAAATACATGTTTTAAGCACATGATCCGTGTACAAAGTATTGTTGAAATGGACGTCCCATCGCCATATTTACCACAGCATTGTAATGTACATCGATGCAATGTTGATGCACATGCATTCAGCATTAACATTGATCTCGTAGTACGTTGTTATTTGCAATGTAGGCCTAATCAAAATCTATTTCATAGTATTCATGTTTTTAGGAAATATACAGATGAATAAATTCAGTTATCAATGGTGAAGTATTACTCGGATACTCTTGTTTGTCTGGTAACTCCGTATTTTATTTCATTCCATAGGCAGACATGCATGTGCTCTTGATCAAGTTGCTATCGGAAGGGACTACATTATCAAAGCGGTCAAACTTTCATAAAATGTAAGAGTCCGCATGAATAATGAGTCCATCAGGTTATTGGAGTAGTAATAAAAAAAATATTCAAAACAAATTGGAGCGCAATATATAATCCGATTGTTCCATTTTGTGGCCTTTGGTGATTAAAATGTGATATGATTGTAGATTTTCAAACCAAATTCACCGAAATGTATCCCCAGTGAGCTATTCCCTGTATCTCTTCAATGAAATGTTCAGGTTATGTTATGTACTAAGTTAAAGAGAAGAGAACATTTCCCGCAAAATATGCCTCCCTCCCACTTTTTAAAAAATTTTACCAAATATTAACAAACCGGAGGACAATAAGCCGTTAAAAGCCATTAATGTGATAATCTGCTTTGTATTTTTCGGTTGTGCATGCAAGATATCCGAGTATGCTTGTTATGGGGCCGCATCAGGACAGCAGGGAGTTCAAAACTTAGTGTTGTGTGTTCTTTTCTTTTTTCAATAAAACTCGAACTGTCCTCGGTTGATATTCTTCAACAAAGCGCAAATTTGTACAAAGTTGTACATCATAAATCGTCGCGTCCGTAAATGAAGAAGACCGTTCTTTGATTAAGTCGAAATGTATGTCACAACTAGATCCATGAGAATGTTAATGAGGGTTAGAGTTATGCAACCGTATTCTGCATGTTTTAAGTATTTGACCTCAATTGACCTTGTGTGACCATCTGGTGACATGATTGACCCTTGTGCAGGTGGGTAAATATCCAATTGTTTCCAGATTTAATCTTCTACCTCTCTGCCAAATGTGATGCTTTTATAGCAAAATGCACAATTGTACCCTATCTTGCTTAACTAACCGATTCACATTCTGTGGGTAAAATATGACAAACTTCGGGACCAAATTGAGGAAAACGGGCAACTCCGGGGCACGTCAAGGTTGGTGTTCATTGGGTAGGACGGGCATTTTTCTTCCCAATTCAAGTTAGATTTCGTCTCCAAATATACAATTTAAAGAAATACGGCGACGTTCAAAAACATTCCAAGTTTTCAAAAACTAAAATGAAATTGTAACTCATCTTAGGAACATGCATATCTCCGACTTTTTCGGCGTAATGGACCACCAATCTCTTTGTTTTCGTATCCAGTGTAAAACAAACCACCTGCGCATCGGGGGATATACCTTTCTGCGCAAGGTCATATCTTTGTTTCAATGAGCGTGCCAGCTTCTGTCGGCGATGATTTTGTTTTCCAATGGACCATGAAAGAGTACTCCCTTGCCGAGAAGCGGCCCTTTGTTGTCTATGCTTTTACAATGAGTTGCCAAGTGATATCATTGGGTTAATCGGCGTTGCGTAATGCAATAAGGGACGAAGAGCTTTCTCCTTCTCTCCTACCTCCATGATTCTGAGGTAGAAAACGGGTTCCTCACAAAAAAGACGCCTTAGCTCACTAAGTTTTTGAGTGCCTGGAGTGTGGCATGACTTAACAGCAGCAATCGATAAATGAGTCAGCTGATAAGGTAGAAAGATAGGTAGGTTCAAGATTATCAACCTCCTCGTGGTGAACCCCCGGTAACTGATATTTCAGGCGATGACAATCAACGGAGGCCAAGTTAACTCCTGTTGTCAAGTCAGATGGAATCTCAGTGCTCCAACTACACGTGGAAGGGACGACATTATCAAAGCGGTCAAAACTTTCATAACATGTAAGAGTCCGCATGAATAATGAGTCCATCAGGTTATTGGAGGAATAAAAAACTATCAAAACAAATGGAGCATATATAAATTCGATTGTTCCATTTTGTGGCCTTTGGTTGATTAAAATGTGATATGACTGGTAGCATTTTCAAACAAATTTCACCGAAATGTATCCCCAGTGAGATATGTCCCCGTACCTCTTCAAGGAAATGTTTATGGTTATGTTAATGTACTAAGATAAAGAGAGCGACATTTCCAGCAAAAATATGGCCCCCCCACTTTATTAAACCAATGTTACCAAATATTAATTCAAACCTGGAGGGACAATAAGCCGTAAAAGCATCTCATGTGATGAAGATGCTTTGTATTTTCTGTGTGCATGGACGATATTCCGAGTATGCTTGTTAATGGGCCGATCAGGACAGCAGGGAGTTCAAAACTTAGTGTTTTGTTTTCTTTTCTTTTTTCCAATAAAACCTACGAAATGTCCTCGGTTTGTATTCTACAAAACAAAGCGCAATTATACAATGTGTGTTCTCAGAAAAATCTCGCGTCCCTTTAAATGAAGAAGACCGGCTTTTGATTAAGTCGAATGTATGGCACAAATAGATCCATGAGATGTTCATGATGTGTTAGAGTTATGCAACCTTATTCGCATTTTTATGTTTTTGACCTCAAATGACCTTGTGTGACTCTAGGTGACATTGACTTGACCTGGCGTGGTTCCATATCCAATTGTTTTCCAAATTTAATCTCTACCTCTCTGCCAAATTGATGCTTTGATAGCAATGCACAATTTTACCATTATCTGCTTCACTAACATTACAATTCTGTGGTAAAGATGCAACTTCGGACCAATTGAGAAAAAGGGCAACTCCGGGCACTGCCAAGGTTGGTGTCATTGTTTAGATACGGCATTTTTCTTCCCAATTCAAGATTAGATTTCGTCTCCAAATTATAATACTTTAAGAAATAAGGCGTTTCAAAACATCCAAGTTTTCACAAAATAAAATTCAATGTGAACTTCATCTTAGGGAACATGCTAATCTCCGATTTTTCGGCGTGTAATCGAAAATCTCTTGTTTTCGTCTCCAAGTGTAACAAACCACTGCGCATCGGGGATATTACCTTTCTGCGCACAGTCATATCTGTTCAACTGAGCGTGCCCAGCTGCTGGTCGGCGATGATCATGGAACCTGAAAGAGTACTCCCGCCGAGAAGCGGCCTTTGTTGGTCTATTCTTTTACAATGAGTGGCCAAGTGATATATCATTGGGATAATCGGCGTTGCGTAATGCATAAGGGTAGAGCTTTCTCCTTCTATTGTCATACCTCCATGATCTGAGTTGACAACGGGTTCATCACAAAAAGACCCCTTAGCTCATAGTTTTTGAGTGCCTGGAGTGTGGCAGGACTTAAACGCAGAATCGTAAATTGGAGTCAGACTGATAAGGTAGGGAAGATAGGTAGGTTCAAGTTATCAACCTCCTCGTGCGTGAACACCCGCGTAACTGATATTTTCAGGCGCATGCCAATGATAACTGAGGCCAAGTTAACTCCTGTTGTCAAGTCAGATGGATCTCAGTGCTCCAATTAAACGTGGAAGGTCTCACACTAGGATAAGATTAAAACATCAATCGAACACCATCACTCATAGCACAAAAAGTCACTGACCAAATTCTCCTCCAAGAGGACACACGCTACTGACAGTTCATTCTGGACATCTGCGGATACGCCTAGCTGCACACACCGAGAGCGATACCCATGGTTTGATTGCCACCTTTGCTAGTACTCAGCCCAATGGAAACACATTGCAACATCACCTGCAGACTCCACCCTGGAATAGGCAACGACCCAAATTGCAGTGTTCATGTCACCAATGTTACAAGCCACCTAACCATCGGCTCCAAGCAGACTCCCTACCAACTTAGGGTGCACCCTGGCATTTATGCTGGGCGACTTTAATAGCCATAGCATTAATGGGGTTACAGTGAAAACAAAACCTGCTGGAGCTACTCTAGAGGAACTGGGCCTCAAAATCCGGTGTACAACTTTTGCACGACCCCAGGCAACACAACACTTTCAAACTCGGTAGTGGAAGAAGTGACTACAAACCCTGACCTGCTTTTGCAAACACCATGCGACACCATCTCCATCCACCGTACTGATCTCGATCGCTTTCCGAAGTCCCAACACAGCCCATCACTGATCGCTCAGGAGAGCCTAGCTAAGACTGTACCAACCAACAAAGCCAGTGAAAAGGTGGGAATTCCTTTGTTTTCAAGCCGCAGGACTGGGACCTAGCTCAGAACCTGGTGGATTCCCCAGAAGTGCCCAACCCCTCCCGACACCAACACCTCAAACCCTGGCACAATTTTACACAGCACTGTGCCAACTCTTATCAAACCCATAGCAAAGAAGACCCATCCCACGTGCGAGGCCGTCGCACAGTATATCACTTTAGCCCTGGGAGAGAATGTGCACACTCTTTACCTGAGTACTGAATTATGAACCCGGGGAAGAAGCTTATCAATGATTCAGATCTGACAAACTGCTTGGACAGGAAACGCCGTGAGGCTGGGAGGAGGACGGTCAAGGAGGAATCGACTTCACCCAATCCAGCAGGAAGGCCTGGAAGGACAATAAACCGTCACACCGGCAGAATTTCAAAAACCACGAAAATGGCCAGTGACTGCCAACTCAATGCTGAGCAACTCCTCGCAAACGGTCGTTTCAAGAACATGATAAGGATCACACTCGCTCTGTCAAAAAAAGAGATCACCAAAAACTTCTCGAAGCCCCTGGGCGTGGACGGATCATTTCAAACACCCTGCTCACTAGAGGAGCTTAACTTGCTATCAGCCAACTAAAGAGTGGGAAGGCCCAGGGGACCTGATAACATACAAGCAGAGTTCTGATGCAATGCGGCCACGATGTCTAGATTGGCTCCAGGAGTTCCCCCAGCCCCCCCACACATGTTGCCTCACAACCAGTCCTTAACCAAAATCTGGAGGAGAGCTACTATCATAGCACTCATTCTAAAACAAACAAGCTGTCGACAACCCTAAGAACTACCGTCCAATATCCACTATGTGTGTCTCCTTCAAATTCCTTGAGAGGATGATCCTGGTCCGCGGGAGCCCGTTCGTCGAACCCCATCCCTGAGAAACAAGCAGGATTTCGCGTGGCCGGAGCACTGTCCACCAGATTGGATATAACTCACAAAGATATTGAGGAACGCTTTGAAAAGCGCCGTAAGGCAGCTCATTGGTGACTTACTGCCAGCATTACTTGGCACCGTGTGGCACCAGGGGCCTGACAATCAAAGCTTCTCAGGGGACATCCTTCCCGACTCGCTCCACACCTGGGATTCAATCTGTCCTATGTAAACATGCTTGCAAACAGTACCTTTACATTCTATGCACACCCCCCGACCGTGTTTGGTTCACCAGAGGAGCTCGCCTGTGTCGTCTGGAGCCCGAAACGCGCCCTTTTTCAGTACCACCAAGGATCTGTACTGGTCACAGATGCTGTTCAAACTTATATTCAGCGATCTTACCTCAAACAAACATCTAGACAATATGGGCTACGCCGACGATCTGCCTCCTCCACCGCGACAGCAAAATGGACAGACGTACGGGAAAGCACACTTAATACAGACATGGGCCTACTTGCAGCATATTGAAGACCTGGAGACTGAAGATGAGTGACAACCCAGACAACCGCTACTGCCTCACCTCTAACACCAAAGAGGCTCATCGTGAGTTTCAAATCAATCCTCAATGAGCGCCTCGGACATACAATCCTATCATCCAACCCTTACCTGGAGAGTCAAGCTGCCGGCAGCTTACATACCGGCGCACCTCGAGTCCGTATGCGCAAGGTATTCTTCGAGGAATAACCTCCTGTGCCGACTGCTGGATCCTCATGGGGTGCCAGCACAAGACCCTTACGCAACAATTGCCTTGCGCTCTGGTCTACAGCACTGCTGAATATGCCGCCCCAGCATGGTGCAACATGTCTCACCACAAGAAGCTGGCTACTGTACTCAACCGAGACCTTGAGAACCATCCACTGGCTGCCTCCGTCCTACTCAATCTGAATTCCTACCATTGCTTTCAGGCATTGCACTTGCAGCACTTCGGAGAGACAGCACCACACGCACCAAACTAGTGATGTTTCAAGGCCTGCTGGGAAAAGCACCTTTGCTGCATAATAATCCGTCAAAGGAATCACACCAAATCTTGTGTAGACAGGGACTGCGCTATCGCCGACCTTTCTGCCGACCCTTCCGCTAACTCTCCAGTTCCCCATTCAATCACATATTACCGGACATGATACTGCCTGGTGATACTCCAAGCCCAGACCATTCTCTATTACACCTATGACAGGACTACCACCTGGCAGCAAGCTCCCACGCAAGGAATGGGTCAAATTAAAACGGATTCGCACAGGAGTCGGTCGCTTCAGCAGAAATACGCCACCGATGGGGGCTGCGGCCATAGCCAGCAGGCCCCCGCCCCCCAGCTTTGGGGCCCCCCCCCCCATGCCAATGTGGCTCTCCATCACAGACTGGATTCTCAATGAGTGCCCTACCTTTCGTCCGCCGGCGGACATAGATTTCTCTAACCCAACCAACAGTGAGTTGGATCCAATCGGCTTAACATGTTTAGCTGCTGCCGCATACGCAAGAAGAAGAAGGTAGGGACAAAATGCTTGTATGGACCGTATTTTTCACGTTTTTGGACTTTTTAAAAATAAATTCTAATTATAAACTAGTACACCTAAACTAGACAATTTAGTTAGGAAAGTTTGGTGCATAAATCTTACGATAGGCCAAGTATTTGCGCTAGAGCCTCCCAGTGTACAAAACATCCAAATCAACGCTATCTGACGGGGTCCGAATATGTTAACAAGTTTGTGTCGTGTCAGCTAAATTGGCATGTTACCGGGGGTTTTTTTTTTGTCGTAAACTTGTGAAATCCTAGCGCAGCTGAAGAGTCGAGGTGGCTCCAATTACTTTCTGACCGTGATTCAAAATGGGAGGCGCTGGTTTGCCAACGAGCCACGGCGACACGTAAATGGGGTGAGGGAAATACACGCACTATGTGCTAGCTTCCTTCCAAACCGTACTTTGCCCAGAATAACCACGGCATGGATAATCGGTGGCGGAAGAACGGATAGCAGACCCACTCTGCACAAACACAATACACTGTCAACGCCTAGTCGCTAAGGTAATGGGTCAAGATGCTAGGTCGATCAGTTTTTCCAAGAGGGATCGGGACGGTGACAACCCGCTCCGCTTGACTAAACACATGACATCAATAGACTTGGGTGGAAGGTGGAAGTAGAACTCCATTTGTCCAAAATGTTGGGAGAAGGCTCTTTATAGAATGTCCCAGCAGGAAGCGAGCAAGCCAGTCAACTAATAATGGTATTTTTGTGTGCATTTCAAGATGACTGAGGAAAAATCTTGCTGGCTAAATGTGGTCCCTTGCTGCAGGCTTCTCTGAGCTGTCTGCAACCCCGGTCTGCAACTATGTGAGATGTGGCAGAAAGAGTCTTATTCTTGGCCAAAAAGTCTGCATTGAAGAATAGGCAGGACGCCTGCAATCAACGCGGTCGTGGGCCTCGTCCGTAGACAAGGCATGTATGTCCAACCCCCTATCGGCCACAAGCCACAGCCACTAGGAGGTTCAAGAAAACTAGCTGTTTCGGTTGGGTTTAAACTGTTCCGACACCAAGAATTGCCAGGACAATATGGCAAATCCCACTCCGGAAACAAGGCTACGAACGGGGATGATCCGTTAACATACCGTTCGCCAGATTGGACAAGAGGGAACTGAAAGAAATACGCTCATGCATTACCGAGCCCCTTTACGGGTCGGGGGTCCGTTCGCGACCTCATGCGTAACCTACGTGTATACTGATCATGCGTATGTCTAGTAATAGACCTTTCATACCACCATTACACAGTGCTTTGGAGTGAAGTTGATTCCACTCAGGAATGACAGGATTAGGACACGTAGATATTACGTACCTGCAGTTTCGCGGTTTTTGCACCGAACCCTGGGCTGTTTTCTTTTTTTTTTTATGGCTGTTCGGTAAAAAAGAAACCCGGAAGTCAGGACAGTAAGTTAAACCCACTCTGAAAAATTGCACCACCCTGTCTTACGGTCTCCAGAAATTGCATGGATCGAACTCTATCAGTACACCATGCATGGTAATTCTATAATACTCTAGTGAATTTGCCTGAAACCTTGAGCACTGTCCACCAGATTTGAACTCACAAATGATATTGAGGAAGCCTTTGAAAAGCGCCGTAAGGCAGGGGGGCCCTCGGGGCCCCCCCCCGCCGGGGGGCGGGTGCCCCCCCGCGTCATCTTGGTGGCCTTACTGCAGCAACGGCACCGTGGTGCACCAGGGCTGACACTCAGCTTCTCAGGACGCCTCCCGATCGTCACCTTGTACAATCATATGTAACATGCTTGCAACCGTAGCTTTATTCTCAGACCATGTGGAACAGAGTAGTCGCCTGCGTCGTCTGAGGAACGGAGTACCACAAGGATCTGTACTGGCTCATATGCTGTTCAACTTATATATCAGCGACTTACCTCAACAACATCTAGAAATATGGCTACGCCGACATCTTGCCCTCCTCCACTCGGACAGCAACTGGACAGAAGTAGAATGCACACTTACTACAGACATGGATGGCCCTACTTGCAGCATATCGGAAGACCTGGAGACTGAAGCTTAGTGAAACCAAGACCACGCACTGCCTTCCCTCACACCAAAGAGGCTCATCGTTAGCTTCAAATCAACCTCAATGGAGCGCCCTCTGCCATACAATCCTACACCAACCTACCTGGGAGTTAAGCTTGACCGGCAGCTTACATACCGACAGCACCTCGAGTCCGTTTGCACCAAGGTATCTTCGATGAATAACCTCCTGGCCGACTTGCTGGATCGCATGGGGTGCCAGCCCAACGACCCTACGCACCATTGCCTTGGCCCTGGTCTACAGCGCTGCCGAGTATGCCCAGCCCCAGCATGTGCAACATCTCTCACACAAAAGCTGGCTACTGTACTCACCGAGACCTTGAGAACCATCACGTGGCTGCCTCCCTTCCTACTCCATCCTGAATTCCTCCAGTGCTTTCAGGCATTGCCTGCAGCACTTCGGAGAGACACCACACGCATAAACTAATGAATAAGTCCTCGGCTGTCAACAAGCACCTGCTGCATAACACCGACAAAGAATCACACCAACTCGGTCGACAGAGACTGCGCTCTCTCCGACCTTTCTGCCGACACGCCGCTAAACTCTCCAGTTCCCCATTCAACTCTTACAGACATGGAATACTGTCTGGCAAGATACTCCAAGACCAGACCAATTCTCTATCACACCTAAGACATAACTACCACCTGTCAGCAATCTCCCCAAGCAGGGGAATGGGTCACCTTGAATCGGATTCGCACAGGATTCGGTCGCTTCAACAGCACTACGCACCTGGGGGCTGCGGCATCGCCAGCCTGCCATGTGGCTCTCCATCACAGACTGCGGATCACATTCTCATGAGTGCCCTACCTTTCGTCCGCCGTGGACATAGACTTTTCTAACCCCTACCACAGTGAGTTGGCTCCAATGCTTACACATTGTTAGCTGCTGCCTCATACGCAGAAGAAGAATGTAGGAAAATGCTTTTAGGGGACCGTATTTTTCACTTTTTTGCGACTTTTCATCAAAATAAATCTATATTAAACTAGTCACCTAACTAGACAACTTAGTTAGGAATATTTGGTGCATAATCGTTACGTAGCCAAGTATTTTGCGCTATCTTCCATGTTCAAAAAATCCAAATCAACGCTATCTACCTGACCTGGTCCGATATGTTAACAAGTGTGTACGGTCATCTACTTGGCATGTACGTCTACTTGGAACTCCCTAGCGCAGTGAAGATTCGCGGTGGCTCAAATTACTTTCGACCGTGGATTCAACAATGGGCGCGCTTGGTTTGCCAAAAGACACGCGACCGAAATGGGGTGTGGTGTGGAATACATGCACTATGCTACTTCCTCCACGCCTTACTTTGCACAGAATAACCACGCATGATTAATGGTGGCGGAAGAAGGTCGCAGAACGCCAACACAACCCCTGTCAACGCCATAGTCGCCTAATTCCGCCGGGTCAAGATGCAGGTCGATCCTCCAGATGGATTGGACGGTGCCACACCCTCCCGCTTGACTAACCAGCTCAAATAAAAACTTGTTGGAAGTGACAAAAAAATAAGCAGTCGAACTCCTTGTCCAAAATGTCTGGGATGAAGGCTCTTTCTAGAATGCCCGCAGTGAAGCGAGAACCATTTACAATAATGGTATTTTTGTGTGCATTTTCATATGATGAGGAATCGTTGCTGGCTCAATGGTGTCCCTTGCTGCAGGCTTCTCTGAGCTGTCTGCAACCCCGGTCTGCAACTATGTGAGATGTGGCAGAAAGAGTCTTATTCTTGGCCAAAAAGTCTGCATTGAAGAATAGGCAGGACGCCTGCAATCAACGCGGTCGTGGGCCTCGTCCGTAGACAAGGCATGTATGTCCAACCCCCTATCGGCCACAAGCCACAGCCACTAGGAGGTTCAAGAAAACTAGCTGTTTCGGTTGGGTTTAAACTGTTCCGACACCAAGAATTGCCAGGACAATATGGCAAATCCCACTCCGGAAACAAGGCTACGAACGGGGATGATCCGTTAACATACCGTTCGCCAGATTGGACAAGAGGGAACTGAAAGAAATACGCTCATGCATTACCGAGCCCCTTTACGGGTCGGGGGTCCGTTCGCGACCTCATGCGTAACCTACGTGTATACTGATCATGCGTATGTCTAGTAATAGACCTTTCATACCACCATTACACAGTGCTTTGGAGTGAAGTTGATTCCACTCAGGAATGACAGGATTAGGACACGTAGATATTACGTACCTGCAGTTTCGCGGTTTTTGCACCGAACCCTGGGCTGTTTTCTTTTTTTTTTTATGGCTGTTCGGTAAAAAAGAAACCCGGAAGTCAGGACAGTAAGTTAAACCCACTCTGAAAAATTGCACCACCCTGTCTTACGGTCTCCAGAAATTGCATGGATCGAACTCTATCAGTACACCATGCATGGTAATTCTATAATACTCTAGTGAATTTGCCTGAAACCTTGAGCATGGCAGCCTGTCAGAAATCCCACCTCAGTGTAAGCTGCAGAAATGCACCAGACAAATCTTACCAGCGGCCATCCTTGGAGTGGATCTATTCCCTTACAAGCGACTAGCGGCCTTGAAAACCACAGGCTGCCGTGGCCATGGCTCCCCCAGTAGGACAGGCAGTCTCGAGACAGGCCACTCGAGACTTTTGAGATCATGGCAAATGTAGAAGCTATGATCAAGCATAGGCTATCATCCTGACCGGTCCGCTGCCATGGCCCCGTTTGACTGCCCATTTGACTTCCAAGAGTAGGTTCCCCCCTGCGGGTTCGGGGTTAGATTGGCCCGATGTGTTCCCCGGCATGTCGTAAAAGCGACTAAAAGGGGCAACTCGTCTGTTATTTTGAACAGACGGGTTGTATGTAAATTTAGGATTTATTATAAATGTGTAATGCATTTGACTGTGTAATTTATTATTAAGAGTTCTGTTGTGATTATCGTTTTAAGTACATGTAGCTTAAAATCAAGTAACATGAAACAAAAAATTTATCAATTACATTTGGACATATGACAGACCAACCGATTTATTGTTTTTGTAATAGTAAATAGAGCATGTATTACGGTTTCTACTGTATAATTGTGGATGTAATTTGTAAAATCTATCAGTTTGGGATAATGCCCAAGTGTATTGGAGCCATTGATAAAATGTACATGTATGAGGACAATCATTTGGTCTGTAAAGGGGATTATGGTGCATGTTCTGAGTGATTGTCATTTATCTGTATTTGAAGTTGAGTTTTTGCTTGGTAATGGATGAGTGATGACCTTTGTCATCAGTTATGATTTGTATAGTTATAAATTTATCAGCATATCTTTTGAACTTGTTTTATGATGCATGTTTTCTAAGTATATCGTGCCAATTAGTGGTTTATCTTTTATAAATGGATAGGTGATGCTCTTGTTCATCACTGTATGATGTGTATCCTTGGAATTGGTAATTGTAATTTGAATTGAAATGAAGTTTTAATATGCGTGTTTTTTATATTTAATGTTAAATGACAAGGTAATGACACGATATAACACAATTGGTTGATGTGTCGTTAAACTTTAATACTCACTCACTCACTCACTCCAAGAGTAGGTTATGGCACCCTCCACGTATCAGATCATGGCGAGTTTTCCTGCGCATGTCGAGTTTCACGCGCTGTGTATCGAGTTTTCCTCGCCATATATCGAGTGTGCAGCATTATATGTCGAGTTTACAGCGCTATCTGCCCAGTTTGCCCTCTATACATCGAGTTTTGCTCTCTATATGGTGAGTTTGACATAAATCATGTCCAGTTTTCCTCATGTCCAGAAAAAAATCATGCCGAGTTTCAAAATCTCGACATGATTTTTTTCTCTTCAATGTTAAACTGTGACCTATTTTAGGTTATGTGTGAGGTAGCTGCACACAAGACGACTTAGCCAGTAATTTTGATCTTAGAAGTATTAAACCGGTGTGAAAGCAGATATAGTCCGGCGGGAGCCACAGTCCGGGGCTCCATATACGATAACGGAATAAAGCGTGAAACTAATGTTGCGAGTCAACTGAATCGATTGCCCTATTGTTCACCATTGTTCCTGGACTATGAGTACGCCGGACAATAATTACTTCTACACCGGGATTTGAAGTTATATATTTTACTATCGCATCAGTTAAAAGCTGTTGTCTACTGTTGTCTTAGAAGCCCAAATAGCTTTAATATTTTGGGAATCAAAGGATTCCATTTGTGGTCCTAAAAGAAGTGGACAATGTTATCTTCAGGACTTCTCCGAGAAAGACCCTCACTGAAGAAGATTACTATGGACCTGTTATCCTGGAACTTTACAAGCTACCATTTTGAAAACTTCGCTGTAAAAGCGCATCATCGTTGAACTACAGTAACTTTGAATTCTGGACACCATAATTCACCCAGCAGAGGAGCCACTTCTATAGATAGAGTGAACTGTATTATACTGTTTCCCGGTTAATTTCACACTTGTGGAATTGATTTTAATTAAAAAAGTGACAATTGGAATTCGTCCTGATAAATGTGAATCTCGAGAACGCAAAACCGATTTAATGATTCTGTAACTGATGTTCACTTTTGTGGCATTGTATTTCAACTTTGTGTTATTCATATTCGTCATATCCGTTGTCAAATTCGTACTGAATATATAGAAAAAAGCGATTAGTCTTTTATAATTGATTTTAAGGATCTTGTCTTTCATATTCGTCGGGTGTTCATTAAATAGAATAAAGTGTTTATTTCATGATTAGTACCCACCTGCCAGACCGTATATCAAATTAATAATGACTGTAAAACGTAACCATCATCTTTTCCTAGTAGTCGCAGGTATCCACCTGGAGGTTCTTGTGAGGAATATTTCATTGGTAGAACACCAGCGCTGTCACCTTCGGAGCCTACTTTTATTCGTTTTAAGATAAGCACTCTTGGTATATATCTCTCTGTGAAGGTGACTTAGAAGGAAAAAAATCACTTTATGCAGTATCTCTTTGCCTAGATTAGTGTGTTCTGAGGTTTCTGGACTTTGGATGGAACTTTGCCTGGTTTTGTGAGCGCTCAACCATTCCACTCCCTCAGAGCATATTGCTGGGTGGAGTTGTTTGTAGCTCCATCTCTGAATGCCTTTGAGCTTCTGCTGAGGAAGGGGAAAGGGAAAGACAGCAGCTCTGGCGTCCAGGCATACAAAAGTTTCTTCCAGGAGGTTTTGACCTGCATGACAGATTCCCAATACAACCACTGCCCTTGTTTGCACATCCGTAAAGGTAGAACAACATGTCTTCTTCATCTACATCTTTTACAAGTCCGGTGAGGCATTTCCTTCTGTTCTTGACGACTCATGTCTTTGATTAGCATTTGGTTCTTTTTGTAACCAAGACCGGTGTAGAAGTAATTATTATAGTCCGCCGTACTCATAGTCCGGTTATAATGGTAAGGAATAGGGCACTCGATTCAGTTCACTCTTCACGCAACATTAGTTTCACGCTTTATTCCGTTCTCGTCTATGGATCCCGGACTGTGGCTCCCGCCGGACTATAATAACTTTTACACCTGCTCTGTCCGTTTGACTTCTAGCCATTTTATTCAGAATTAGATGGCGTTCACTTCGTCTCGCCCAATATTTTTCCAACTCATGGCTTGACCAATAAATTTGAGTATTGGACTCAGTGAATCCAATTTTATACTAAACTTTGGTCATAGATAGGTGCAACATGGAAACCCATATTTTAATGAGGTCAAAGGTCGCATGGAGATTCTAAGGCCAACTGAGGTCAAATTGTAAATAGTTTGGTCGGTTAATCTTTTGTGTAGTGAAGTTAAATGCGATCAAGGATCATGTATGCAGGTCTAGAACTAAGGTCAAAGGTCATATTAGGTCAAGTTTGAAATAGAGTGGTCAGTTAACTTTTTGAAAGTTAAAATCCAATTCCGACCATTATTAATATTATGTTTGTATAATTTCAAGCGTGGGAAAATAGTGATTCCAAAACATGATAAAATTCAAGTTGGCTGATTTACGCCCAATATTTATTGGTCTCGCTATGAGTTGGGCTCGACGATACTACTTTCTGTATACTGTCCATGTATTTATTTTTTCCTTCATAACAAGCGACCCACTTGTCAAATTCATCTTACGCTGCGCCAAGATCGCCAAGCCATTGACATCTCAGTAGGGGCGGCTTCCTTTCCCACCCTATAATGCATTGTAAACATTCGTAATGCTGTTAGTCAAACTTAATGCGATTCCAAAGACGTCTCTCTCTATTTTAAGAAAATGTCCGCCAATAGTATGTTTCATTTTACTAGGCAGTTCAGTTACCTATTACGTAATCGGTGACCGATCTACTGCACTGACCGTTTGGTGTCAATTTTCAAAATTCTCCAAAAAATAGGGGCCTTTGGGTGAGAGTGGCAAACCTTTAAAATATGGCATCTTTGGGGGACAATGAGCATCATTGTCCCCCAAATGGGGGTCTAAACAGGCTTATATACATTTTGCGCATTTTGATAAAAATATGTAAATTAGGTCATGAAATAAATTTTCAAATCATTATGTACAAAGTTGTGTTTGTATAGGTAGGAAGAAGAACGCATGAAAATTAGATTGATAGCTTGTAAACTTCCTACAAAATGCAAAATATAATAAAAAATCTTAAACATGCTCATTTTTTGCAACAATATGCAAATAAGGCCTATGTAACATTTCATACAACTCACTCTCTTCATAGTTGTGTTGGTAAAAGTTTGAAGGGGAAACCATAAAAAATTCAGACTGATAGCTTGTAAACTTCTCACAAAATGCAAGAAAATAACAAAACTCTTAAATTTTGCACATTTTTGGTTAAAATAATTATGTTAATTAGGCCAATTTAAGAGCATTAATTAGGCTCATTTGGTTCATAATTATGTTTGTTTATGCTCATAGAAAAATTGCTGAAATTTTCAGATTGTTTGCATTGTGATTTTAAAAAATGCAAATTTTGCTCATTTTTGGTCAACGCGTTCAATTGTAACAGATTTTGAACATCTGCAGAACATGTTTTATGTGGTCTGTAAGTGTTCTGCACATCTACAGAACACATCCAGAACACCTAAGACGCGTTCTGCAGGTGTTCAAAATCTGTTACAATTGAACACGTTCTGCAAGAGTTCTGTAAGTGTTCTCCGAACACCTGTTGAACACATGCAGAACACGTCCCGACGCGTCATGTGTTCTACAAAATTTGCAGTATAGGGTAAAGTAAGGCTATCGAATAGACTCTGTATATGAGTGTATTAAGAGAAAATCCTGCAAGTTGCTGAATGATAGTGTGTAAGTTTTTCTTAAAGTACATCTACATTAAGAAATGGTTATTTTCCTTTTCATTGAAAAACATAAAATTTAAACGTTTTCCTAAAAAAATTATTCAAATTAGTTGGTAAATGGAGAGATAAATACTTAATGTAATCTGTAGGTACATATATCAGGAACATAACCTAAAAAAATCAAGTGTATCCCTTTTATCGTTTAGAAGTTCTGTACATATTTTTGTGTTGAAAGAGGACACTACCATGGTGCCATGGCAAAATAAAGAAAATAAAAGACTTGACCTTTGACACTTGTTCTCCAAATGACTGTTATGTACGAGTACAAAAATTTGAATAAGTTTGCAACGGAATGTCCGAATTCAAAAATTCGAAGTGTTCTGAGTTGCTGAAGAGTCTCTCTTTCACACACAATACATTTTAAACCCACGGATGCAGACACTTATTTTCAACTGAACTGCCTAATTTTACCACTGAACTTCATGATCACAAAATTTTAAAAAATAGTAGTAAAAAAGTAGTTTTGTTTCTATTTTGTTTTCAAACCAACCTCTCAGCGATGCTTTGTCTTTTTTAAAAGTCTGTTCTTGTTTAAATTACCACTCTCACCCAAAGACCCATATTAGTTTAGGAAAATATTGCAAAGACCCATACTTTTTAGAACACTTAGCAAAAATGTCACCTAAAGGCCTCATTTTTTTTAAAATTACCAAATTTATCACTCAATTAACCCCTTTATTTATGGGTAATTTGGCCGTTTCTTACCCGAAGACCATTTTTGCATGTCCTCTGTCTCCGAATGCGCATTCCACTTTCAATACTCCAATACTCAAATTTGTATTGAAAATCAATCAACCTTGTCTGAGGTCATAAATGGTTCGATCGTTTCCTCTCAGCAACCAGTAGGCATATAGGCCTAGTGATCATAACAGAAGATCATAACAGGAAAATATGAACAAAAATGTATACGTTAGCAGGGATTTGTACAATGTTACTTTCTTTCCTTGGTTTTTGGACACTAAATAAATCTCTGAATAGAAATGACTTTGTTCCAGTACCTAGTAAATATGCAGGTTTGACGAGATACAAGTGGCGGAATGTTGTTGGATCTTTCATACATGCTTCCGTGGTGTCAATTATTGCTGTGTTTTGGTAAGTGGTCGTGTAACCGTACGCGTACCAACTTATAGCCATGATATAGAGTCTATAGCCTATTAGCTGATATTTATGGATGTAGCAAGTGCTGTGTAAATCCAATGAATATCAGTGTACTAGTTTTCTTGTTGTGCATTGATGAAGTAGTAACACTCAATTAACATTATAGTAGATTCAACCCATCGTGTCACCAGAGGAAAAGTTTTGGACAGTCTCGATTAGTTGGGATAGGGGCCAGAAAAAGAAAACATGAGGCCCGATTCACCGGTTCATGAACGAATTGAGATAATCTGGCTTTTCATGTTGCCATCATTTTCAAAGGCTTTTGTGTTCCTTCGTATCCAAAACACGGGCGCTCATAAGTCAGTAACATTTAACTCACCTGTTACATTAGCTTACATTGAATACCACTGAAGCAAATACGATTATACAATGTTTGAGAGCTATGTTTTTGTAGCTACAAACGCGCTTACGCTGACTTGAATGGTTAAGCATAGAATTGATTTCTCTCTGCTATCGGACTACATATTTCAATAGATTTAGCCTGGAATTTTAATCCCGATTTTAATTTCCAACCACAGCACATGCCCCTCATTCAATGCCCATACCTTCGGAAAAGTACTAGAGGTGACACGATGGGTTGAATCTACTATAAATGGTCTTTTGCCTCCCGATTTGGCCTGTCCGTCCATTATGTCCGTAATTATTAAAGGTGCAACGAGAGATTTCACATATTAGGTGTCCCTAAAAAATCGAAAGTACTGATTTTTACCTTGATGTAAAGCTTTCCATCAAAAATAACCCCATCTGAAAGGATTACGCTGAGAAATGTTTCTTTGGTACAAAAATATTGAAATTTCTAATTTCGTATAGGAGCAAATACGAAATTCAGCCTATGTTTTATATTGAAATATCAGCAAATCAGAATCACCGTTTCCTCTCTTTTAAGGCATTTCTGTAGCCAAATACAAGGTAAGAAATCTATTGAGTGTGTAGTTATATGAAGTTACTATTATGACACAACATTTGGGTGCCTCAAAATCTCTCATTGCACCTTTAAGACCCCCTAGCTCACTAAAAATGAAAATTTAGGTATGTACCTCTGCTATATGTAAGATCCGCACGTTTGCAAATTAGCGCTATTAGAGACTAGTACAGACTGAATGCATAGGCTTGCTGTTTAATACACACACACACACACACAATCACATACATACATACACACACACACGCACACACACACACCAAGCTGTAAATATATCTCGGAACGCCAACGACTGGCAACGAGTTGCTACTAGTTTGCCTACGTGCCGATATCTTTTTATAATACCTTTAAAGGCCAACTCAGATTTCAAAATATAATTTTCGTTGTGTATATAAGTAAAAATAGAACTGAAATGCGAATTTCCAAAATTTGAGATGAATCGGATTTTTCGTTTTGATGCAGTAAGCATCTACTATATATTACAGTGCTATATATACACTGTGTATAACAAAAGCTCCGGAACCGGAATTTTATACCAAAGCTGAGCTGTGATTTTCTATATGGCGGACCTTGATTTGAGCTTTAGCTGATTTGAGATAGCTATTCAGTCCCACCTTCCCTGAGCTGTACAGTGATTAGTATATATATGAACAAGCATAATAATATACAAAACGTGCCGAAGGTATTGATTGTGTGATTCGTGTCGCGTGACTGCATATTTGTTTATGTTCATTAATCAAGGGGTCTAATAATTTCGGAGCGTAATATATAGGTGTTATGAGATTTTGGTCCGAAATTATGCTCCATGACCATATAGTGATGGTCCAGGACCAAATGGCCCTGGAGCATAAATAATCTGAAATATTCTATTCAAATTTTAAAAAAATTGGCCCCCCTCGCAGGAGCATAAATAAAAAATACGCTCCATGAG
>JAMKCH010054293.1:0-10151 GCA_023653785.1 Ophioderma brevispina | reverse complement strand
TTGGAGCTTAGCATTAACAACTCACAACTTCACAACATAGTCGTAGGCATATACAATTTTGCACAATCTTAAAAAATGGCTGTTCTAAACTACATTAGTGCATGAAACAACTGGTTGAATTATCCTCTTTTTCTGCCTCTATATGTTGTGATAGGCCTGTTTTGGTGCGCTGACACCCCGCCAATATCGGATTAATGGCCAGAGGAGAGGTGATTGAAAGAACAGCGCAAGACACCTTTGTTTTAAATTTCGCGCACATGAAGTGACGCATTATATTACGCATATTTGCTGCGTTGCGTATACGCAGAAAATTCGCGTCATTGTCGCAAAAAAAGCTTGATTGTGTGCTAGGGCTCCAAATCTACGGAGACGGACTGCGCGTACTGACGTAGACGGCTGTGCACACGATCATGCGGCATACACCTTAACGGCAGTTTACTGTGAACAAAAAAAATCAAGTTTGTACCACTTTCCGGTTGAGAAAAAACGGTGTGTGATTGAATAGTAAAATAAGTATCCAATTTGACCAGATTTTTTTTAAATTCTTTCAAAAGGGGATTAACTTAATGAAACTTTAAAAGAGCCATAATGGTGGATAATATGTTCAGTAAGTTCTTGCTTTAGATTAAGTGTATAACATTCAACATAATGTTGTTTGTTTAGACGAGAATCACGACCGTACAGCAACATGGAAGGAGAGCGTTTTTTTTTTTTATGGTATTTGAAATATCATGAAATGCAAAGCTACAGACACCTTGATACTTTGCTTCCAGATGCAATTTTCATTTATACTCTGCAAATCAGAAATAGTTCATTGTGAAATATTTGTAAACCATTTTTGCATTTGGAGTGTTTACTTGAGATTTGCAATTCTCTTTCATTTAGGCATGATGATTTTAACAGAAGCTACCTACTTTTTGCAACAAATTCAAAGGATCCTTTCATTGGACATTTTGTATTGGTTTATTATGAAAAGAAAATATTTATCATTGCACGATTATGTTGACTATTAAAGCTTGTGTTGAGAACACTTAGACTACATTTGTGTAGATTTGTGCAATCTTTTGTGAGCTTCAAGACAGCATAGCATAACTGTTGCCAAAAAATCTCTGCCTGTGCATATATGCATGGGCTTATGATATATTCGATGAAAACAAACTAAACAGGCTCAGGGCACCTATCGGCTTCACGCTTTATTCTGTTATCATACATTTTATACTCTGACATAATAAAGCGGGCATCCAATGGTGCACTGAGCCTGTTTTGTGTTGTTGAATATCGTAAGCCCATAAAAGTGGCTCAAAATAGGTTGGTATTCATACTTAAATTGATAAATATCTCGGATTTGACAAAAGCAAATAAGATGAAACAAACACTATTAGAAAGCCCGTCTTTGTTCTTTATATCATGCCAGTAACCAATTGACTTATTTAAGTTTATTGGAAATTCATATGTAAACCCCATTTTTTTCGATTGTACCAATTTTTTGTGAGGAGGCTGTAATATCTATTTTGCAACCAGATACAAAGAAAAACAATGATATAGTTTATACAGACCATAAATTTAAAAACTGATCATTCAAAATAAAATCCTATGCCAAATTATAGTTGGTGTTATTTTCGTGGACTTTAATTTTTGGATTATGAAGAAAATGCTCTAACTTTTGAAAAACTGAGAAAATCAGAGCTGTCTGGTTCCATTAACATTATTTGTGGCAGGTTTGTAGCCCGGACTTTGCATTCTAAAATCGTATCATTTGATTTGTTTGAAAAATGACAATTTTACATTTAAATCAACCATCACGACTTTAATATGCTAGTTTAGACATATCTGAGTACTCCTATTTCAAACAATTTCAAGATGGTGACAGCGCAAAATCCAACAAAAATGTGTACTTTGACCAAATCTATTTTACACTGTTTTCATAGCGGGCCATCCAAAGTCAGTCGAGTTGTGAAAAGAGATTAAGCAGTATTTGTGTGACCTGCAATTTGACTGTACAAATCTTATCCAAATAAAGTAGCAGAACTAAAAAAAAAACAATACAAAAATGTAAATAAGGAAATAGACATAGGTAAATTAGGGGAATAGATTTTGGGCGGAGTTAAAAAAGCGAGTTAAGATAAAAAGTCGAGTTAGAAAAAGCGAGTTATCCCTCACAAAATCATCAATAGTTTCCCGCTGGCGAGTTTAACGCAAAGATCAATACAAGTACCCACTGCGAGGTACGCCAAAAGCCATTCAGGGCCCGCTGATGAGTAACCGCCAAAGCAAATAGGATAACAAAAAAAATATAAGTTGTTCAAGAGAGGTATAGCAAAATGATAAAACTGAAAGTACAAATGCTCATGAAACTTTAATTAAAGAGCCACTGCACGATCCATTTTGCTCACTCCACCACTCACTCCATCATTCCTGAGATTTGATCTAGTAGAAAACGATGTATTTTTTCAATGCATTCTGTAAAATATTTTGGCTGAATCCTATGTAAATATAATGAATATGAAGTAAGGTACAGTATTTTCCAATCCATAATGGGTGGGTCAGTGCAAATTTGGAGTTTGGGACAAAGTTAAAAAAGGTTGTTGGTTATTCATATAACACCATTATGGATTGGCACTGATAATTCATGTAAACCAGTCTAATACTGATAAACAAGGAAACCAGGTGTTAAATAAATACAGAAGCCTAATTCTAATATTATTGTTCCTGTATTAAAGGGGCATTTTGTGATCTACCGCTTCATCCTCAGAGACCTTATATCATCTGAACTGTTGCCCAAGCATGGTGTGTGTGCCTTATCTATGTGTCAAATTAAAGTTATTCTGAAAGAAATTACCATATACAGGGCCTATGGGGGGCAGCGCGGAGACAAACTAATTTGCTTGTGACATCAAAAACGAAACATCAGCATCAAATGAAATGTGGAAATAAAAAAAACTTTTTATTTTTTTTATGTTTTTCATTTTATTAAAAGCTGGTGTAACTTTTGTCAAGCTCAGTTTGATTTACCTTCATAAAAATATATGTACATACATCACGACTTCCCGAAAAAATAATACAATTTGATGTAAACTTAACAAATAGAGGCATAGTTAATGTTTGTTTTTTGACATACGAAAAGAAACGGGCGGATTTGTCGCCAAGGTTCATTGATCAAAAAAGCGCCCAAAACTCGTGACGTCAAAAGTGATGACCCAAAAACATCGGGTGAATCGAATGTTATTGGCTGCCACTTGTAATATTTGATGGTTATGATGTAATATAAAATTATGAAAAAAAGTTACAGAATGACAGATTTTGTTTCATTTCGTTTGTTTAATTATGATTAAGTGGCGGCAAAACTGCGATATGAGGGTCACAACGACGTAAATTAGGGATGGTCATCACTTTGACAGTCACCATTTTCCTGCGATGTGGATTTGTCGGCATCGTTTTCGAGTAAGCTCTTGGGCGGAAAATTAAAAGAGCGAAATACTCAACAAATGTGGACAATTTCAACTTATTTGATTATATGTATCTACGTTACTTAAAAGCTTTCCATCCATACCAAGTTTTCCAAATATTCAGAATCATGAACATATTTCCTTTTACAAAAAATAAGTTTTGGATCATGAAATGCCCTTTACTGCAATAGCTCAATGACTCAAATTGTATTGTGTAATTGGTTTAAATGACAGTATTTAAAGGCCTTCATTATTGCTAAGTCGAAAAATTCTTAAAAATCAATCAAAAATCTGATTTTTTCATTACAAGTATAGGTATCCTCACATCCCTACAAGTGCCAAGACCAAAAACAACCCCTAATCAGATTATCGTCTAATCGTACATTTAGTCGTTGCTGTCCGTACGGACCCTTACTACAACCCTTAGATTGAATGGCGGACTTCATATTTTTGAGCACTTTGCTGTATTTTCTTCCTTTTCCGTAAGTTTTCAGTTGTAAACATACCTTATGAAGGAATGTACAAGACTTGCCTTTGGGTTAAGCTATTTCTGCAATTTAAATATTTTGATTTTTTCGGGTGAATCACTGATAGTGGTCTTAAGCAACGGGTGTGCAAATATATTAGTGCTTCCAAACGATCTCATTAGAACCCAAGAATTGGCCAGGGTTGAAAGGGTTATTGTTTGCTGGCTCTCCTCATTTGGTTTATGGCAAATCCAATAAATAATATCAACCAGGATCACTTTAAGATTTTCCAGGCTTGACATAATTCACATTTCCTATTCTGATTAGTAATTTGTTGGATAGGCACGAACACAAGCGCATGTGGACTGCCATACAGGAGGAACATTGCACCTCTGTTTGTGATGCGTAAATGGTTAAAGACTGACAAACCTCTATGTAGCATGTTGTGCTTACCTAGGTGTGCATTTTATCTTCTGTCCAGTCATTTTTAATCCCACGGTAAACACATAAATATGGTACGACTAACATTTATTATTATTAAGTAATGAGTATTCTGCCACCTTCAAACAGTACATATTTGCGAAAGAACTTCATCCACCTACCAAAACTCATTCCCATCATTTATACACAAACAATACCAATAATTGACCTTTGGCAACATTCCATCCCTTGGGATTAGTTTACCTTTAAAGACAATATTCATACTCAGCATTGTGCCTGATCCATCTGACAACTATGCATGATTGTGCATTTTCACACCATTTTCAAGTGGAAATTGAGGGGGGGGGATTGTCACTATGTGCGTCGCCAGCGCCACCATTGACGTCAGATGACGCCAAAATTGGTCGTCAGTGCCCGAAATGGCGTCAGTGACGCTATTTTTGGCGTCCAGTGGACGCCATATTGGGCGTCATTGCCGCATTTTGGCGCCAGTGTGACGCCAGATTGGCGATCCGTGCGCCGAAAATTGCGCCAGAGACGCCAAATGGACGCATACGACGCCCATTTGACGGGCCAAAAGTAGGAACCGACGCGGCGTTTCACTTCTCCTAGTTATTGTTGTAACCATCATTTCAACATCTATGAAATAGACTCTTTCGCAGTTCGTTTTCCGCCCTTGGTTTGTGTTACCCAAATCCAATACATACACAAGACAAGGTTATTGAAATTAATAAAAGAGCAGGTCTTCAATTTTCACTTACATTGAAATAAAACTACGTCCTTATAGTCCTGGTGATACGACTCCCACTGGACTTCAAAGACATCCAATCATGTTAGAACCTTTAAGGAGTCGACGTTGTGGCTCAGCGGTTCATGGAAAGGAATGGATTGGTTATTTGCCCGCATCGGACATCTACTGGATTCATTGGGAAAGATTTTGGCACCTCATCAGTGAATCAAGAGTCTTTGAATGTCAGATACGCTGAATTAGGGAACTTCGGTGACATATCTAAAGAAGATAAAAGAGGTCCACGTAGAAGGCACAATCCTTTTTTGTATGTTTTAGCCAAAGGGTAGTTACGTACTATTATAGCTATGTGTTCATTGTACATACAACATTCAACATTGAACAACGGAGTACACGCCGTGGTTTTTAATATAACGTTCGGTGACTGATGTGACTCTGACACGATTTTCCTAGAAAATGTCTATTTGTCAGGTTTAAATTTTCAGATTTAATCATGTTTGGAAGATTATCAGCTATTTTTCTCAATGCGCGAGAAATTTTGAAATTCGAATATTCATATCAAGCAGTGCGCGGGTTCCAGTTGTCACAAAAAGCACAACTTCTAGTTTCGTTCAGGATCGCAGAAGTTCTGGAACGGCGAGCACCACTCCTGGGAACCATCAGAGTTGAGAAACCTGTACCTCAAGGCTCAAAACACATTGCCTCTGAAGACGAAATACCTTTATACACTCTTTATTCGGGATAAAGGTGTACATTGCACCTATAGCAATTATTATTCAACAATTCAAAGATCGAAATAAAACTGGACTGTAAATAAAATAGTAATAATAAAATAAAAACATTTATGTTTTAGCACTTTTTCAAACACTTCAAAGTTTCAGTTAAACAATCACACAATAAAACTAGACGGAGGCAAAAAAGGAATTAAACACCAATACTAAATAAAAGCACACCCAAGCATTTAAATTCCAAACATGCACACATTTTTATTACAACACTTAAAATATTAGAATGCAGTTTTTATGGCACGGTGTTTAAATTTTAAAATTAAACGTGTGTGTTTGTTTAACTAAACAATAAGTGTTTAAAAGTGGAACAAGACCTGATCGTTTTGGATTTACAGTGTCCATTAATGCACGTCTCTCCAAAATGTACAACAAAACACAGCATCACATTGAATTAAAACTATTGTCGAAGAAAGTAATATTAGATTAAATGACTTACCTTTACATTGTCACATTTTGCCCTCCAAATTTCGGCGCAATATCCTATACAATTGCAGATGTCATGTATGTCCTTAAGACCGGCGTACGGTTCTCCTTTTCCTATACAATTCTGATTATCACTGTTATTTCCATTCCAGTTAAAAAGGCATTCGTGCAAAGACTGATTGAGCTAAGATTTTAAACTAATACCCGTCACCATCACGCGGGAATTTCTCCCGCGATGCATAAAGAAACTTTTCAGCTGTACACAGCCCCGTCACAGGCGAACTTCCTCGAATAAAATCCCTCAATCTTCTAGATTGCCCTCAAAATTATATCGAGCAAGAGCTCTCCTGGTACATAAATAGGCCGACTTGACAACTCTGGCTGTATAATCACTGTGGTATATAGTCACATATATCACATCAAGTTCCAGTAGCGCGTCGCATGCCGTAAGGTGCAAAGACGAATAATTTGAAATATTGCGTCGCTGAAGCTTTCACTTCATCGTCATCATCATGACAAAGTCGATCTACATAAATATATAGATGAATGTGCGCATTTAGTTGACATCGCTGTACATCCTGCCGACTGTGTGGTACGCGCACACACATGTATTCATGCAGACAATGGTATTAAAAATCTTCCATATGTACTACTGGCAGATTCCGTCTGTACTTTTCTTACCTTGGCAAATGCGTACACTGTCCTTTTTCTGTCATTCTTGCTCAGCCAGTTGGACTTGCAGTCTCTATTTTGGCGATATCTGTCCGGTATTTTGCATAATTGATCGAACCATTGCCAACTCACGAATGAATGCCTGAAAAGATAGACTAACTAGCCTTAAGGACTATGGAAGGAAAAGGACGATATTAAAGACACACCGTGTACTTTTTGTCTGGTCCTCAATGTTTTGTTTTAATCAATGAGAAAGTAATTTCAGGTCCGTCTCTGGGTGGTTTGGCTAGTTGAGAAATTGATGTAATTGATATAAAAATAGCCCGGAGGTTATAAAGCGTGCAGACACGGCCCATTGCAATAACCTCATCCCTAGAACAAAATTCAGTGACGTACTGCAATACACATTTGAAGCATTCCAGGTGCTGATAATGATTTCAATAGCCAGTCACTTAGTACACTGGGGTATACAGATTGGAGAAACTTTCACTTCATTTAGCCAGCGTATAGCTGTATAGTGCGCCGCTTGAGATGTCTATTTTAGCTTTCAACATCATGCATCACAAACATCTCCAACGTGAAACACTCGCTAACCTCATGGCTTGTTGCCATAATACTTATAATTCTGAAAGATAAAAACACAGACCGGATGGAAAATCATTCCTTATTTTATCTCAGTTAGTTTATAAATATTTACTATTTTGAGGAATTTGTTAATTTTGTTAATTTAAGTTCGCTCAATAGCAATCCATAATATCTCAAATACAAAACGACCTTGCAACATTAAGTTGCATCTTTGACATAAATACAAGTGTTTACTAATTTTTTTCATGATTATTCCTTTCGTTAATGTATATACAATTTTGGGGCCTATTTTGTTTACTTGACGGCAGAATCTCAATAAGCTTGTAACACACATTTGCAACCGCGACATTTGATTAAATGGTGCAATGTGAGAGTTTCCACATAACAGGGCCCTAAAATTGTGCATTCTGAAATTAATTCAACTAATGCACCCATGTGACAGACTATGCTTAGAATTATTCTCTTTGGTACACGAATATTCCGAAGATTTTCTAATTTTACCATAGACAAGCAATTAATACTAAGTGCCTGTTTGTATTTTAAAATGGGCAGAAAATAAAATTTCGTTTATGTTTTCACTTTTGTAGCCAATGACAAGGTAAAATATTATTGGGTATATTCTCTATATGAATCACTGCATAATAATAAAGGTTCTAAATTTCTCGTGTACTTTTAATACTACTATAGTAAATTCAACACATCTGCACATAGTATTTACGAAGGTATGGGCATTGAATGAGGGGCATGTGCAGTGGTTGGAAATTCATACAACAAGCTTCCACGTGAGCAGTGACAACTATAATTAGGATGATGTCACACATAGTCTATTACATAGTTCTCTCAGCCAATTACCGCGAGCCGTTGCCCAGTGATAGGAAGTAGTGCATAAAATAGCACGCCCAAAGCAGGTGCAATGATCACCAATGTTGCCAAAAGCACGATTTGGTAGCCCAACTGGGGACTTTGCTACTCGGCCCACGAACTGCAAAGGCTCACAGCGAATTCGCGAATTTTTATGGCGACTTTTCACTTTCAATGAGAGATAAATTCCCATTTGAAAAGGTTTTAAGTTGTTCTTACACACACAATGATGTCTTGCCCCTACAAAAAGAATAGAAATCAATACGAACACCGCCGTAGTGTCAGTGTGCAGCCGTGTACGACGAGACTGTGACAAATGGGTGCTGTCAATTTCAGTTGCAATACAATAACAAAGAAAAGAAAGCGAGTGAGCACTACAGGAAGGGAAATGTCTTTCCTTTGTAACTTTCGTGTATCACAGCATCATCTTGCATGATGTTATTGTTACGTGTATGCATGTATATACGCCTTTAGTCCGTGAAGGTTTATATTGATTTTAATTCCAACATGCCAACAAATCCCTCGCTTGTCTAAAGTTGTTAAGAATGCTTCCTAATCTCTCCTCGGCGAGGGGTCGAACGCCCACTGTGCTCAATTTTTAGAAATTAATTGATCTTGAATTTATTCAAGTGAAATTGATCGGAGTCCAAAATTTACACGCAAAAAGTATGGTTTAATGCTCCCTAACTTGAATTTTGAGAGTGTTTATTTGTCGGAAACTTATTTTTCGCGCGTCTGCCCTCGAATGGGCTGATCATTTTTGGCAACCCGGCAAATGTGTAGCATAAGCACAAGGTGATTACGCTGGACCGGTTAGGTTATTAACATATTTATGAATTTCATAGGTACCTAGTGGTGAAAGGTTCAGATTGGTTTGAAATTTGGCTCGAATGGTCAGAAGGGTCGAATGCAACTACATGAGCACAACTTTAGTGAATGAAGATACCAGTGCTGGACCATAGGCCCATGCAGACAGGTCGGAAATTGAGTTCAAAAGTAAAAAAATTTTGAAGCTGCAGTACCTGTATGGATTTTTAAACAAAAGTATAATATTTTTGTATCAACTAGAAAGATAACAAATGTAATTTAAATTCGATAAAGTACTATATCAAAACAGGCTTCTGTTGAGAGTAATGACGTCACAAAGTCGAGTTACGTTCAGTTTCCCTTATACCCATTTGTGTGCTGTAGAGCGTCATTTCAACATCCCCGTTTCTATGGGGATTCCGTCAACTGTTGTGAATGTAAAATTCCACGGCCAAAATCTATTGGAAACATAGAATCGATACCAGAGAATAAATAATTATATGCTTGAATCAAAAAAATTCAAGTCAACGTAAGTTAGTGATTCAAATCTCAAAACATGTGACAAATCGCATTTGCATTAGTGGTATTCAATGTAATAGGTCAGTGAAGGTTACTGACTTTGTTACTGAAACACAGATGTCTTTCCACTATCTATGTAAAATGAAGTCAACAAGAAAGGCCAGATTATCACAGGGCCGTACGCAGGACGATGTATATTTTTTATTTTGGGGTGTAGGGGGTGCGGGATCACTTCGTAAAACGTTGGGACCTTCTTTTTTCCGAAAAAGTGAACCTTTGTGCTATAATGGTGGTACCTAAACCCCCCCCCTGTACTATGGTCCTTTTTTACGTTTTGAAAATTTAATCCCCAAAGTGGAGTAAAAAAGATGTATAGTTTGTACACCTACAAGTT
>JAMKCH010054289.1:0-34555 GCA_023653785.1 Ophioderma brevispina | reverse complement strand
CCCACAAGTTCCCATCATGCCTGCTTCGCCCGAGCTCCCGGATCAATACAGAGAGGGTTCTAGTTGTAATGTAGCTATGGATTGTGAGACCACCCAAATATTGCGGCATAGACACAATTTTCGTACAATGATTTTGAGGATATTCATGCAAACAGTCAAATTTCTGCCAATGGGATTCACTTTCTTTCATTGCGTACCAGATAGCTCTGCGTAAAGCATTGGTACCAGTGCGTACCAACTGTACAACCGGCATGCATGGATGTATTACCTTGGAATTTGGGAAACCCCCATGACTCGACCATTTCATTCAGTACAAAGGGGGTTTCCCACAACTCAGGCGGGGGCGGGACGGGGGTCTCATTTTTCAACAGATACGGTCTTTGAAAATGCATGGCGAGGAGGCGGGAGGGACGCTGGATGAATGGTGAGGGTTACAGGATGATAGGCATGTTAAGCCCGCTCAAGATGCTTGAGAGAGAATGAGAGAGATGATAGATATATATATAGAGATGATAGAGGAGAAGGATGAGAGATAGAGATATATATAGATAGCTATATGATAGATATATATATATATAGTATATATATAGAATTATAAAATAGGTGACAAAGTCGGGGTTGCAGTCGCATGCGTTAAAAAGGCCAAAGGCCAAGTTTAACGATATGTCGGATAAACCTTGAACAAAACCAAAATAAGAGGCAGTAGAAACATCCAAGAACTGATGGGCTCTTATCAGTGCCTGGGGCCCACAAAGACTCGTTTCTGAATAGAAAAACCCAGTTTCTACCCAGGCAGGACGAGTCCTGCGATGAAATTATGACAGTAAATGCGGATGACAAAATGCGTATTCCAGTAAACAGCGTAGAGATGAGTTGTAGAGACGCTCGGGATTTACGCATGACTGACGGAGCACCCGTCGGCACACTCGGACACCAAGATAGAGGTGTATCGCGAAGATGATATATATATAATATATATATATATATTATATATATATATATAGATATATATATATATTATATAGATATATTATTATATATATAGGGCGATTCGGATAAGTATGGACTAGGCAAAGAATCAGTTATGCTGCCCTTGGGCAGGTGCCTTAAGCCGTAAAAATGGGTGTCAAGAACTTTTTCCCCCCCCAAAAAAAAGACAACATTCAGGGGCCTCCGTGTAAGAATGTTTATCCGTGAAATTTGAGCATATTTGTGGATTCAGACCATTTTATGCAGTGTTGCCAAATAACTTCGGTTGCAGCTTAGATTTAAAGGGAAATAGTCGAAGTGAAATGGAGAGGAAGAAAGGGTAAAAATGCCACCAGGAAAGGGAGAGAAAAGAGTGATTGAACTCAAAATGCAGGGACAGTATAAATGCTGTTGCCAGTAAGCTTAATCGCAGTCGGTGTCGGAGATCTGGTCCAAAAATAAGATCATGGGATATGTCAAACTGTGCGACTCATACGATTCTTCAAATCATCATCGAGGGAGATCGAGGGTGGAAGAATCGCTGCCGCAAAGTCATAATAACTAGGGGCGGGGAAAGTTCATAAACATTCAAGCTTCAAAGTATTCAAACTTCAAATAAAGGTCAGTTTGCACAAGTTTCATGTCATATATTGTGTTTTTCATCTAAAATACTTTATAATATAGGATAGATCCATACTTATCCGACTCATATATAGGAATATATATTATATATATATATCTAATATATATATACTCATAATATATATATATATATATATAATAGATTATATATTATATACAGTGTGAGTCAATAAAAACCCTACATTCAGGAAATATTTTTTCTTACAAAGGTTAAATTGTTTTTGGCTTCATGTTTGCTTTGTTGTTTCCGAGATAACAGGCATATCAAAGATTTTTAGTTGGTGTCTTTTGGACTTTGGGCTTCAGAAACTATGTCAATATTGCGGAGAGACCTAAAATTACGTTTGGCCAATTTTAGCCAAAATACACTATGCGTAGAGAGACGACCCCGAACGTATACCTAATACATTATATGCAATAGACAATTCACACCTGCCATTTCAGATGGTATCGATTTCTTTCTCGACAAAACATATCCGTATTGAAATAAAATGGTTTATTGTGTAACATATTATAAGTAAAAATATCTTTGGTCAACCTCTTTCATTAAATTTAACCCATTGTTCATGTCATAACAAGTCGTTTATTGAAAATCACCCATATCCATGTGGCATTCAATGACTTAATGAAACTGCTCAGAGTTTTTTGTTTACAAAAGTCTCTAGTAGTTATTTTGCACAAATACCGTAAACTCAGCGGCCATAATTTCAAGAAGAACTAAGCTGAGTTTCTGTACATCATCGAAGTAACTTAAAATTCATATCGCAGTGCTGTTTTTTTCAAACGGAATACAAAACGTTCTGTGGTTTCAACCTTTGCTCCCAAGTTTCGTTTTAGGTTAAAACCATGAAATCTTGCTAGAAACTAGCGGTCTTACACCAGCAACTGAATTTCTTATTGGAAATTGGCCTTTTTTTTTACTTATAGTATTTTCTTTTTGTAATCTCCTAGGGCTATTATTTTAAAATCCTCCCATTATCTACCACCTTCTATTGTTTAACAATAATGTGGTGTTAATTGTTTGTACTCAAATCAACTCTGAAGACCATGTTACTACTCTATGTAGCGATGCATCTTTGGTTTGGCTCACAATCGCTAAACAGGATTTTTTTTAAGTCTCTCAGCAAAATAGGCGCAACTTCTTTCTCCAAAGTCCAAATGACACAAAATCAACGTTTTCTGAAAGCCTGTTTATATCTTCTTTTATACCATAGCAACATTTGAGCAAAAACAATTCTTAACTATTTAATTATTTTTTATTCTGAATGTTAGGGTTTTTTTTTTAATTGGGTGTTTTTTTTATATCTATATATCTATCTATATATCTATATATTATATATATAAGATAGATATAATATAATATATAGCATTCACTGCTTGTGAATGGCGTAATTCACAAGGTTATAAGCACTCCAATTTCCCTGTGTTATAGATATATAATATTATATATAAAAAAAATAAAAAAAATAAAAAAAATAAAAAAAATAAAAAATTATATCTATATCTATATATCATAATCCAGGGAGTTAAAACCTTCAATAGGGAAAGTGCTCAACCATTTAAAGCTGATCAGTCTCAGGAGATTTCAAATATAATTGTTTTGCATAATAATTAAAAATAGTAAACTAGAACTATAAGATATATCATCTAAAATGCACCCTCCAATTTCAAAGGTTGAGATCTTCAATTTAAAGGTGCATTTCGTGATTACGGCACCTTGTTTATTCATGTCACTTCAATCTGAGAAGAACTTATTGTACAAAATTTTAGTGGGATTTTTTTTATTTTTTTTATTTTTTTTATGAGCAAATGTTTGCGCTGTCCCGTAGGCCACTTTGCTGTAAGTTCTGTCCGTTTACGGACAGAGAAATACAAATTGCGAATTTTCACAGATACGACCGAATTTACACGCTAAGATTGGTAGGGGGATTAGGCAGGTTAATGGATGACATAAAAATCTCAACGTTTTTTTTTAGGTAAGTCGGGGGACGAGGTTATGGAGCAACAAAATGCTCCTTTAAGGTGCGTGTTCCGATATTCTTTGGGACCCCTGATTATACCCGGAAGTAGTATCGATTTTGTATCAGAGGAAAAGTGCCGTATATTTTTCATTGTTGTCCTGAAATTTGAGCCATAAAATCCATTTCGTTCCCACAAGATATTAACAAAAAAAACCACCGTTTTAGTGGTTAACCATCAATCTTAACACAGTATTGAACAGGGCTTGCAAACATGCCAGAATTGCGTCTACATATCAAAACTGCAAGTTTGTTTCCCAGCGGTTACTTGAGGGGTGTATGTGCAAATGCCAGGCTATCATATCAAGTAGAGATAAACAATACACATAAATCGGAACAGACTTCTTTAATATACAACCATCAAATAAATAACTTGTTGACATATTCTATAACTTCCACTGTCATCAAACAAAAAACTCCAAAACTAACCAAAATCAATAGATCTTTGCAGTGCAGTGCGAAGAGGGAGCATAGCACACACACCCACACATGGTTTTGTCAATACCAAATTTAACCCAACACTGAGGCTCCATAAAACACCCAATTACCTCCCAGTTGCCACATTATCAGTGCAATGAGTGGAGACAGTATCAGCAAACATAGCACCACAATGGTTTGTCAAATACCAAATTTCACCCAAAAGTATGCTCATAAAACAACCAATTACCTCCAGTTAGCAATTATCAGTTACATAATGGACCACCCCATGAGGCGAATATTGGGTGGGAAATAAAGAAAAAAAGGGTCCCGCCCAAAAAGTATTTGCACCTCTCACATATTTTATTTTAAAACACCACCTGTTCAAAATGGAAATCTTCCTGGAACAGTTTCGAAATGTAGCCTCGCAGGGGCAATTACCATTTTGAGGGAAATTCGCTTAGTTCTAGATAGCGGTCAATCGGGCACAGACATGACAGAGGAAGGTCTTTTAAACCTGCTAAATGAGAACCGAATTTGGAGACTCAGTACTTAGTTTCTATCTGTGGGATATAGTGTTATTACGGGTTTTGTTGTATGTAATTACTGTTAAATGCAGCCACGAGCCGTTATAGCATTATACGTTGTGGTCCTGCAGCAGGTCTATCAGGTATGTCAGCTTTTGTCATGTTCTATGAAGTTATGTTTGCACCCGGCTTTGCACCTCGAGTCTCTGATTGTGCGTTGTGGGGGGAGGGATGGTGTGTGGCAATGATCTAATGTTGGTGAGTATGCAAATCGAATTCAAAAAAATGAAGCACCACTTGCCAAGTTGCCACAAACTTTCATGACCCCAGCCTGGATTTCAAGTTTACACGGGGTTGGTACAATTACTGACCCCACTTATCTGCACCACCCAGGGGACACCACTTAGGTGGAGAGTCGGGGTAATGCGAACGCGGGGGTAAATCACGAACGCAGCGATTTTCACATATTGAGAAAAGAAGGGAAGAGACGGTTACAACCCTATAGTGTTAGCTGCCTTTGACTTAATTCAAATGTGAAAGGCCGAGGCTCAGAGATTTCAGCTGAGGGCGCCATCAATTTAAAAAAAAAAAAAATGGTGTGTTTTTGGCATGTACATGATGCTTGTCCCACTATACTAATAACTGGGTGAAATGTGAAAATTCAAATCGAAGTCCTTCATATAGAAAATCAATATTTGTTTAAAAATTTCCGGATCCGGAAATTTGTAATACACAGTATCTATGGCATGTTTATGCACAAAATGTTTCACTGGGCATCAAAACGAAATCGGATTCATCCTCAAACTTTGGAATTGCGCATTATAGGTGACTATCCTTAGTTCTAGCTGGGATATTGCTAATTAATATATTAACCAATTATATTTCAGAAATCTTCTGAGTCAGACTTTAACTGACCAAAATGGAAATCTAGTACATTCTCGCGGAGAATTACAAAAAACCTTTTTAGTGAAAATGAATATTTCAGAACGTGTATTTCTGGATGACATTATCAACATCTGCAAGAAGGTAGGAAAGGGGTTTTTTAATTAAGTTAAATAGAAAAAACTAGGGGTCCTCATAATAAAATCATGTACAACAGGAGACTAACAGGGGGCACGTCCAAACGAAGTTTATGAAAGGACGAGGGAATTACAAAAATTCAAACTGGGTTTGGGTGGTTAATCCGAACAACCCGTTCCATGGAAACCATATTAGGTGTGATAAATCTCATTTTACACTAATTTTAAAAACTCTCATCGAGCTTTTCAATAGGCCATGCATCTTGAAGTGGGGGCACACCCTGTGGTCTGTTTGTGTTTCGTCTGAAATTTCAAGTAGTGCGCAGCATTTTGAGCTTAAACCTTATTAACTTCCAAAACTATACACCTTAGCAGTATGAAAAGTAAAACATTTTTAAAAAAAAAAAAAAAAAAAAAAAAAAAAAAAAAGCTTATTCCAAAAATTGCAGAGCGGGCTAGTCCCTCTCCTTAAGCAGTTTATTGACTCAAAACTACTCATGAAGAAGTAGACAAAAAGTGGGATCTCTCAAAGTAGCTTTGCATATTTTCAAACCCAAACACATCCAAAAAAAAACAAAGCATTATTTAGGTAAACTAGAAGGTAATTTTGCCAAAATCTAAAAGGGACTAGTTGACAGGGATTACCCATAGTGAGAACTTTTTTATGATTCTATGGGGCGACCAGGGGGTTAAAAAAATTGGCATTCAAAAAATATGCAAATATGTTCATAAAGTCCAAAGGACGGTCTTGCAAGAGGTAGCTTTGTGAAGGCACAATCAAGTAGTTTGCAAACAGTAAATCCAATTAACCCATTTAATAAAATTGTAAACCCAATTAATAGGGTATATCCCTTGTGAAAATTGTTTACTGTATGGGACAAGTATGGGCACAAATTTACAGTGTCGCGTGTCAAATTGGCAGCCCACATGTTAAGCCTCAACAAGTCATATGGATTAAGATAACACCAAGTATAATGTAAACCACTCTTTAAAAGTAAACATTTAATGATTTAATTATTTTTCTCCGATCATTAATACGGGCTCAAAATTAACCTTAAATTGCGGTAGGTAGGTGGCACACTTTCATCATTTCGGACATAGATGCATTGTCCTCATTCCTCACACTCTGGTTCTACTTGATGTAAGTTAAGAAATATAAAGAATATAATTTTAATTTTAAGATTTTTTAGTTTTTTAAATTTATTTAAATTAACTATTTAAATCTGTAATTTGCTAGAAGATATAATTAAATACAGGACAGATTTTAAAGTTGTTCTTTTACTGGTAAAAATTACTCATTTTCACCCATAAAAATTTGAAACATACTGTCGTTTCCACATTGCATTCTGCATCTCAGCTTGTCTAATTAATTAATAGCTTCATTAAATGTTAGGTCTATCTATGTAATTAGGTCATTGAAAATGAATTGCATTCATTAGTTTCAAAGTGTTATCTTATGGAAGGGTCTTTAGAAACATTAATGAGTGAATAAACTGGTTTTAATATTGTAGGTTTTAACGTGTTTAAATTGAAACTTACTCAATCCCACACTTGTTAATTAAAATTCAATTATTTGATTATAATGTCTTTTTAATTAGTAGTCCCACACACTATTTATGTCTCAAATTAAAGGGCAGTTAATTAGTTTTAATGTGATATATAATTTCAAAATAACTAAATGATGTTAAGATTAAGAAAAACAATAAGAGCTGAAGCTCATCTTTTCCCATAGGTACCGTTCCAATCGCCGTGAGTCCCAATTTGCTTCCACCCTCCACTTCGTTTACTTAATTAGTATTAACTTTTAATACTGAATGTCTGGTCAAACAGGGGATAATTTTGGTATCAAACTAAAGCTATACATAGGGCTTTAAAATAATTTGCGTACTTGGAATGGAAAAGTATTAATCAATTGAAGTACTTAATCATACAAACATGTTCAGAATTTCTCGAAATATGAAACAGCTCCCATCCTAGAGCAGGCCCCAAATCAAGACACATGGCCATAGCACAGTATTATCATAAATCTTAATGTTGAGAAACACAAATTTCGATTTTTGTCCTCAATGTGGCTGCCATTGAAAAACCCACGTTCGGCATTATAGCTGAGGTTGTGGGTAATCCCGAAGACGACATTTTTTTTTTTGTTTTGTTATTAACAATTCTTTTCTAACAGGGTTGAGTTAAGAAAAAAATGGGTATAGTGAGAGGTTTTTGCTTTACCACTTTTTATTGGACATGCTTATCTTTACCCAAACCTTGTTTTACCATGGGACTCTTGACTGGGCCTTAAATCGGAATGGTTGTTCGGCAGGTACCCGACGTTCCTCTACCATGACCCAACCTGATACAAGATTATTTTAGAACAATTTTGAGAAAGATCTATTTTGTATCATGTCTAAATATTAATAAATTTGCCACTATTATAATGCAGGCCTAAAACTTGAGGGACTATGTTATCTGTATTTAGAAATTTTCTCCCCGCCGTAATTAACAGCCCTGATCATTAGGGCCCTTGACAGAGATAAATTATGGTGCAATGGACTTTTGGTTGTCCTCCAGATCAACCAAGCATGAGAAGAATCCAATATCATGCACTGGTCACTCCTGAAAACATTCCAGTTATTTCTGCAGGTGATGTTGATTCCAGAGCGAGTATTTTCTCTGCATGCTTGGGTTGAGACTGGAGGCAGGTCTGGCCAAGAATAACCTATTTGACCTTGACCGTGCAAGCGCCCTATACTTACATTCATAATGCGCATTGTTGCAAAAAATCGGCAAATTACTGTAGGGGGCAATGACCCTCTATAACATGAATAGCGGGGCGCTGATCGAAAAAGTGATGAAAACATTTGACAGGAAGATAAGGGAGGGCAAGACGAGAAGAACCGGAGTCCGTTACTGCACCAATTTCAATGTCACTTCGTACGTCAATGGTTAAATTGACTCAAAATAAGGGGAAAAATTTAAATGTGTTTTTTTCACACAAAGGAATGTTGGTTATATTTCAAAACAGATCATAAAGACACTACTCAGTTGATTTGAAAAAATATTTGGGAATTTGCAGAAAGATCAAGCTTCAAAGTAAGGAAAGTCTCTGTAGAATTATCATAAAGTTAACTTTTCAAGCTAGGAATTGAGGGAGAAAGGAAGAAAACGGCTGAGTTCAGAGATACGACTTCTGCATTAATTACGTGTTGAGTAAGTGTCCGAAAAACGGATCAGTAATAGGAAATTGACTGACATTTCTATGATTCTTTCGGCTTATTTAGGATGCTTCGGTCTTATCCATTTGCAGGGTATGTTAGGCTACTTGTACTTGTTACATTCCCTGCCAAAACAATTGCTTTTTGCGCTTTTTTCGCTTTGCATGCTTTCGGCCCCTCCCCCTTACTTGCTTTCCTCCTTCCCCCGCCCCGCCCTCCTCCGGCGGCCCCCCCCTCCTGCCATCCCCCTGCGGCCCCCTGTGCCCTCCTCCCCTCCCTCCCTGCCGCCCTCCCTAGCGTCTGTGTTCGCACCCTCCCGATCCCTGCCCTCCTTGGGTCTTTCTCGCCCCTACCTGCCTGCCGGCTGACCCGCGGATAGGCAGGGAATCGAACATTACATAAAAGTCCCAACGGGCATTTATTAGTGTGAAATAATAAAAAAGAAGAAAAAAAAAAGAAAGGATGGGAGGGAGGGATGGCGGGGAGGGGAAATGGGGAGGGGAATGGGGAGGGGGCGGGGATTGGGGGTGGGGGGACTGGGGCCGGGAAGGGCCCGGGGCGAGGGAGGCGGCGCGGTAGCCGCGCGGCAGGGGCCTGGGGCGGGGGCTGGCCGGGGCCTGGCGGGGCTTGGGTGGGGCTTGGGGTGGCCTTGCCTTGCGCTTGGGCGCCGGTGACGGGGCGGGGCCGGGGGCGGGGCCTGGGCCCCTCCCGCGTTGCCTCCCTCTGCCCCCGCCTCTCCCCCTGCCGCCCCTCCCTGCCCTTCCGGCCGCAGCCCCTTTTTTGCCCCCTCTGCCCTCCCCTGAGGCGCTGTCTTGCCCCTCTCCCTCACTACCGTGCTTCCTCGCCGGCGCCTGGTCTGCCCTCGCTCCCCTTGCCTCTTGGACCTTCACCTCACTCTCGCCCTCAACGAATTGCAATGCATTGCCGGCCCCCTTCTTAATGCCTGGATACGGAATCACATTCAAAAGAAAAAAAGACAGAAAAGGAAGGAAGAAGGGACAGGGAAAGCGGAAGGGACAGACAAGGCAAGTCGGGAGAAGGAAAGTGGAAGAAAGGCGCAGAAGGGAAACGAGACAAATGAAAACCGAAGAAAAGGGCGAGCGAAAGAAAAAGTGGCGAGGGAAGAGCAGGAGTCATGGGTGAGCGGGCACATCTAGGGGAACAAGGGAAGGGGGGAGGGAGGGAATGGGAAGGGATAGATAGGGCAAGCGGGAAAGGGAGTGGGAAAGGGGAAAAAAGGAAAGGGAGCGAGGCGGGGGGAGGGGGGGGGGTGAGAGGATTAGGGAGAGGCGGGAAGGGGATCCGGGAGGTGGAAGGGGAGGGAGAGGGGAAAGGGGAGGGGGAGGGGGAGGGGGAGGGGAGGGAGAGTGGAGTGGGGAAGGGGAGGGCCCATTTTGGATTCTTGATTCTTGAAAATAGTTTATATATACTAATAGTGAATTGCTGAAAGAATAGAACGAAACATGAAGTTACGTAAAAATTCTAGATTTTCCACAATGTCATTGATATCTAGATTGCCTAATAGTTAATTAGCTTGTGAGTAGAAGGGTTTGGACCATATCTGTATGTTTGCCCCCAACCCCACCAAACTAAGTTTAAGGTATAATAATAAAAAAAAAAGATACGGAAAAATGCACTTACATGTGTAAGCTTGTCCGGTAAATATTTCACACCAACTAATATTTTTTTGAAACAGTTTTTTCACCAAAAAATATATTTTGCAGACATTTATTTGTTTCAACCTTTCATCAATAATATTTGATAAGAGCCCCATAAAAAAATTAGTTTTATTTAACGTCCCCGACCGCGTGGAATTTAGGTGCCGCATCAATATATATTTTTTTTTTTTTTGATTTAATTCCTCAAGAGTGAATTTTATCCTCATTTTGACCAAGAAACATTTACTAAGCAACAATTCACTCGTGACCAAAGTTTTATTCAAATTTATCATTATGAACAGTGGAAAAAAATGATTGTTTCTAAGGTCACTTTCTCCCGACTTTTTTTTTTTTTTTTTTTTTTTTTTAACCAAAGTCGCATTTTGTGTTAATTTCACAAGTGCATGGTCCAAAAATACAATATACCACACCAATTCAAAAGTATGTGATGGGTTTTAGGTATTTTTTTTTTTTTTAGGATGCAAATGGGCTAATTAAAGATGCGTTAATTTGCTGTTTTGTTATTTTTGAAACGGTACGCCGGATAGGCAAAATTCTTCGTACATGAGACTTACTATGCCATGGGTGGGTTGGCGGTGTTGGGGAAGTGATGGAGGCGGCCGGAGTCCTGGGCGTGAGGTTGGGGGAGGGACGTGGTGGGAGGGAACGGGAGGGTGGGGGGAGGGGAGGGGGGGGGAGAGGGGGGGGAAGGCGGGGGGAGGGGGGGGGAGGGGAGGGGGGGGGGGAAGGGTGGGGGGACGGACCGGGTGGGGTGGGGGGGGAGGGAGGGGGGGGGGGTGAAGGGGGGGGGGGAGGAGTGGACAGGCGAGGTGGGGGAGCCGGGGCGGGTATGGGGTGTAGGGGGGGTGAGGGAGGGCGAGGGGGGGGGTGCAGGGGTGGGGGAAGGGGGGTGGATATCGGAGTAAGTGGGTGGCGTGTGGGGAGTTGGGGTGGTGTCTTTTTGTTGGGTGTTGAGGGGAGTTAGGAGGTGGGGTGTTGATAATGGTGGGGTGTTGTAGAGTGTGGGGTGTTGTGGAGGGGGTGGGTGGTGCGCGGACGGGATGTTGGGAGGGCGGTGGGGGGTGGGGGTGTTTGTAGTTGCTTTGATGCCATGTTAGTGATCGGCGACATTTGGCAGGGGGACATTTTACGCATCATGTAAAGACGAGTTCGCCTGGTTTCTACAGGCAATCCATTCCATATCCAGGGCTTGGATCACTCACGAAGGACGAGCCCCTCCCTAGAATGTTTTCCAAAAATATCTATCTTTAGCCAGTCTTGTCCAAGTTGGACCAAGGGTTTTGTCAATTCGTCTCTCCATCTGGTTTTTGGGCGTCCTGGGCTTTATGGGTCCTTTCTCTGGGGGTCCACTCTGCACTCTGATTGGTCCACCTGTTATCCTTCAGTCTAGCAAGTGACCTGCCCATTCTATGTTTGGCACTCCTAAGGCAGTCGATAATATCTGTAACTCCTTGTCGTGATAGGGATTCAGCAAATTTCTCTTTTTATCTTGAAGTCTTATGCCAAGCATGATTCGCTCCCACTTCCTCTGTGCAACTGCAAAACAGCATCTCCATGTGGTTGTTATTCAAAGCCCACGTTTCACTTGCCGTATGTCATAACAGGAAGAATGTATTCATTGAACACCTTTCTCTTAAGATCCATGCTGTCTTCTTATTCTTCATGATGTTTCCACTTTTGCAAAATGCTTCCCAGCTAGCCAATTTACTTCTGATTTCAGGCAGGTAAGTCACCATCACGCACACTGTCTTCCCAAGGGTTAGATGTAGCTGGTGACCCTTATTCCATGACTTCCCGTTACAGTATCTCAGAATCTTCATGGTTGATGGGTCATTTAACACCACTTTGGTTTTCCAACATGCATGCTGAGTCCGATCGGTTTGCTGGTGCTGTGAGTGAATATCCTTTAGCATGCTTTCCAATGTCCTCTGGAGGACTTGGCAATCAGGATAATATCGGCGGCAAAGATCAGGTGAGAGAGATTTTCACCATCATGTTGAGTCCTCTTCTTCCCAGTTAACTCTCCCTTATGATGGCATCTTGAAGGAACGAGGTGAAGAGTTGGGGTGTTGAAATGTTGTTCTCCCTGTCTTGCTTCCACTCTCTAGCTTGATCTTGTCACTGTCCTTGGGGAGCTTTAGGGTGGAAGAGGCAGCACTGTACAAGGTCAAGTAAGAGATTGATGTAGGCTGGGGCAACTGCTGGTTTTCAAGGGATTTGTGAAAAGAGTGGTGTGAAGTCAAACGAGTCAACTTCCTCTCTCATAGTCAACAAAGGCAAATCTGAGGTGGGATCTATAATCATTGGCTTTTTCTTGTAGCTGCGTAACAACAGTGTTTTTTGTGATGTAGATGGTTCGAAAATTTCTGGTCTAACACCCCAGCTTGGCTACCACTTCCGCGTCCGGTGTTGTTCCCACACGCCCGTGTTCAGCATTCTTTCAGCACCCACTTGACACCAAGCCCCCGCCCCAGCACCCCCCTTCACCCCTGCTACAGCAGACAACCAGCAAACACTTGGACTACTCACCACTTCACCCCCGGTAGCGCACAGCCCACCCACCACCACATCAACACAAGCCCCACTACAACACACCAGCGTTATTGACACACCAGCAGAGTAAGCAGCAGACACGGGCTTGATGTCAGATGTATCTACTTTCTTATGGAGAATAACTCAGATGCATTTCTTCCAGTTGCTGGGACTCTTCCCTCTGTAAGGCATTTGTTGTGGAAACAGTTTTGTAAGTACCTCAATAATGGGTTAACCTCCATCTTGAAGAACCCCCTGCTGTAATACTGTCCTCTCACAGGGGGCTTTATCTCGCTTTAGCTTCTCCATTACTGCATCTCTTACTTCCGAAGCGCATGAATGGAAGGGGGGGGTTGTTCCACTTTTTGGGTCAGGACAGACCCGCAAAAAAGGTTTCTTGTAGTTGCCTGGTTGCGGTGAGGTTTGGTGTAAAAATCTTCACATCTTTTGACCCTCCTATCGAGATCTTCAGTTAGGTGACATCTTCCTTCCTTCAAGGCTATGATGTTGTTCCTTCTGGAACTGTTTTCCGTCTGCTGATTTAAGTCCCTTGTTGTTTCAAGAGCTTTCAGCTGTTCTTGCTCATTTGTAATGTGAAATTTCCTATTCAGACTTCGCCTGATGGTCTTGCAGTTCTCAGTGTAGTCTCATGTTGGATAGCAAGAGGTCCAATACAGAGCAGGGACATGGTATGCGTATATACCCAGCAAGGTTTCAATTTACCGCACTAAATAACCCCCTCATTATGGTCCTCCCACCCCCAGACCTCACCCACGCTCAACACTTGTAAGTTCAATCCGGTCAAAAAAAAAAAGTCCTCCCTAAGCAAATTTCGAAACGTCTCGGACTTGAATCAAAAATATTTTTTATGATGCTTAACACTGCACAGATGGCACTCCAATATGCTACACGTTAGGCTTTAAAGTAATCCAGCAGTTCGGGTGTCGTATCGTGCCCATGGGCTCAATTCTACGCACCCATTGAGTGTGGGCATATAATCCCTGTTGATGCTTACTACACACAATTTTTGAATAATTTAATAAAGTATTTAGAGTTTCCTTCAAATAACAAGACAATTCAACAAGTTGCATTGACTCGCATTGATCAGTACCACCCCCCCGGTGACCTTCTCACATGTTTTGCCCGACCCCGTGCCCCCACCCACCCCATGGCGCTGGGGAACCACCCAACAACCCAGTGACACGGTCGCGCGTCAATCGCCCCCCCCACCACCCCGACCGATCACTACTCCACACCACACACCAGACCCGCACGTGCGAGCACACAACCGCCCCCCCACCACCAAAGACCCTCCCCTACCCCTACCCCACCCACCCCACTGCCCACACAGACGCCGAGGTCAGTGGTAGGGGCCCCCCGAGACTCACCCACAACGCACCAGCCAAACCCCACACACACACACCGCAAATGCGCTATATGAAATACTAGTAAAAATTAATATGTAAGTTGAGTCACATCTTGGAGCCTTTCAGCGCGAAATTTTAGGACTTGTATTTATAATCTATAGGCAATCAATAAATTTAAAGATCCATTTTTTATTGTACACACACCACAAACATACACACACGCAAGCGCAGCAAGAAGACGATAAAGTGCAATGTAAGGAAGGAAATATGCATGTGTGACCCCAACATAGAAATCTGTGGGAAATCGTTCATACTGATGGTTTTGCGATACGCCGCGGGCAAATATTTGTTTGTTTTAAATGCAAAAAAAAAGAGAAAACCAAGCATTACAACCCCCCACCACAACCCCACCCCACCAGTACGTGTCGGCGGTTTTTCTTTTCTCTGTCGTGTACTTCAAAAAAACAATGCGTTCAACACAAGGCACGATACGTTCAAAGCTATTTGATTTTTTTGTTCCGTTGTGCACACCAAACACCACCCCAACAACAACACAACAACATAACAACAGCCAAGATTAAACACCCAAAATACCGAATCACCCGAAACGCTGAGAATCCCACCCCACCCACCCAAAAAACACGCTAGCAACCACTCCACTCTAAAACACACCGGACAGAGCAGTAAGCACACCAACACAACATAGTCTGTAGGAGAAGTTGAAACACTTGTCGATTTTGTTGTTCTTATATTTCTTTTTAAACAGGGCAATTGATGGGGGCACTTTTTTTGGGGACAGCCTGAAACGGACTGACTATCATGTAATGAGCCAATCATGAGATCTTAACCCTCGCCTTACCAGGCCTTTTTGTACCCCGGTCTACCAAGGGGGGGGGGGGGGGGTGTTACCCCCCTCGAGGAATCGTTAATGAAGCAACCTCGAAATGCTTATAATTTAGATACCAGTGGATAGCTAGATCGGTTCTTTCCTCTTTCATCGATACCAAACATAAGTACCAAACCTACTTAGTATGGCGGCACAATGACGGCATCAAGACCTGGTGATTTTCGCTCTAAATGATGGCAATTAGCTAGTTTTACAAAACATAGATGTGTAGAGCCATACTGATGCATAATATTTTCAAAAGCCACCATCATAAAATATCCTGGGGTGGCAACCACCCCCCCTTACTCTTCGACTTTGCGGGTACCCTCAAACCACGGTGAAGGTTGTACCTTCAATTTTCGCTAAAATGAACGGAAAGGATAGAGAACGATTACCTCGAAGTTTTTTTCGAAAGTTTTCGGCATCATTTTTAGCGCACAGGCAACTAGGCGGGAAGACCAAGCCTGCTGTTGGAATTTTCCACATGGGCCGCTTGCAATTGGGTCACTTTGGGCCGGTTCGGAATTAAAAGAGAAGGAAGGGAAGAAGACAAAGAAAAAAAGATGAATAGGAAAAAAAAAAAAGGAATTGTTAATATAGCAAACCTCAAAATTATGAAGCCTAAATGAAGCAATTTCAACTGCTTTTCAGGAGGGCTCCTGTGGGTAACAATTTGGGCTGACAGCAACTCCCTGGAGCCAACGACAAGCGCGGAAGGAAACACTTAGATGTGGGTATAGATAGGATGCTCAAGGGACTTCCATCAGATATCTAACGAATTTTAAAAGCGTTTGGGCCGGTGCAGCATGGTCGGAATAGGCCAGGAAAATTGGCCAAGAATATATGGGTGCGAGGTGGAGCTGTAAACTACTCTATCGAGCAGGGGACATGGCATGCTAATACACTGCAAAGTTTAAATTTTCCCGCACTATAATAAACCTCATTATGTGTCATGAATTGTATAGTTCAATCCAGGTCAAAAAAAAAAGTCCCCCTCATCCAAATTCGAAACGTCTCGGACGTGAATCCAAAAATATTTTTTTATATGCTTAAAACTGGCACAGATTGCACTCCAATATGTACACAGTAGGCCTAAGTAATCCCAGCATTTCGGGTGTCTGTATCGTGCCAATTGGCTCAATTATACGCAGCACAGGATGTGGCATATAATTTGTGATGCTACTACCACCCAATTTTTAATAAATATTAGATTTTCCTTTCAAATACAAGAAATATTCACAAGTTGCATTGACATCGCATTGACTCAGGACGGTGACCTCTCATGTTTGCCGCCGTAATAATGGTCGCTGGGGGAAAGTTCCGGTATTGTTTCATCGCCGGGACTCTAATTCAATACGTGCGAGCCCGCTATCAATGTATAGAGGTCAGTGGTAGGGGTACACACCATCAAATAAATGCGCTATTGAAATCCTCGTAATACTATAAAGATGGTCACATCTTGGAGCCTTTTCAGCAGCGAATTATAATGCACTTTTCTTATAATCTATAGCATATCAATAAATTTAAGATTCCATTTTTTAATTGAAAACACACACACACACATACACAACGCGAGGCAAAAGAAGACGATACAGTGCAATGATAGCGTTAAGGAATATGCATGTTTGCCAACATAGAATGTGGGAATCGTCATACTGATGGTTTTTTTGCGATACGCCGCGGGCAAATATTTGTTGTTTAAATGCAAAAAAAAAAAAGAGAAAAATATTCAAATAGTGTCGGAGTTTTTTCCTTTTCTCCTGTCGTGTACTTCAAAAAACCAGCGTTCAACACAGGCACGATTACGTTCAAAGCCTATTTGATTTTTGTTTGTCCGTTGTGCAAAATCATTCTCAATTGTTAAACAAAATAATCAGACTTTATCCAAACTAGCATGGAGGGTAAGAGACAAACATAGTCTGTAGAGAAAGTGAAAACTTGTGATTTTGTTTTTTCTTTATTTTCTTTTTATGGGCATATATGAGAGGGCAAACTTTTTTTGGGAAGCCTGAATATCATGTAAATGAGCCAATCAGAGATTACTTAAACCCTCGCATTACCAAGCCTTTTTTGTAACACGGTGCTACCAAGGGGGGGGGGGGGGGGTGACCCCCCGCGAATTCGTTATGAAGCACCCGATGCTTATGATTTTGATACCAGCGACTAGCTATGATGGTCTTTCCTCTGTCCATCGATACCAAAATAAGTACCAACATTATTAGTATGGCGCACAATGACGTCATCAAGTCCGTGATTTTTCGGCTCTAAATGATGGCAATTGCTAGTTTTAAACCATAGAATTTTAGAGCCTACGGTCATAATATTCCAAAAATGCACCATAAATATCCTTGGGGGGTGGCAACACCCCCCCTTACCTTCGACTTTGACGGCATACCCTACCCGGTGAAGGTAGCTACCTTCACATTTTTCGCCAAAATGACAGGAAAGGATGAGAGAACGATACCTAGAAGCGTTTTATGAAAGTCTTGGCGAGCATTTGAGACGCACAGGCATAGGCGGACTGACCATGACCTGCTGTGGAATGTTCCACATGGGCCGCTGCAATTGGGTTCACTTTGGTCGGTAGAATAAAAGAGAAGGAAGGGAAGAAGAAAGACAAAGAAAAAAAGATGAAACGGGAAAAAAAGAATGTTATATAGCAAAAAAAAATTATGAGCCTATGAAGCAATTTCAACTGCTTTTCAGGGGGCTGTGACGTAAAGTTTTGGGCTGACAGCAACTCCCTGGAGCAACGAAGCGCCGGAAACTTCGATGTAGGTATAGATAGGATGCTAAACTTGCCACGATATTAACGAATTTTACAAGCGTTGGGCCTGGTGCAGCACGGTCGTAATAGGCCAGGAAAATTGGACCAAGAATATATGGGTAGCGAGTTGGAGCTGTAAAAATCTCTATCGAGCAGTGGCGTAGCTAGGATGAAGGGGCCACGTTGCCCGGGCCATATCAGGGGGGGGGACGCTGTGAAATGACGTTGGGAAATTAAATTGACACAAAGAAAAAATAAAATTACTGTGCATTGAATGTTTGTTGTTGTCACAGGCAGTGAGTTCATCTGCTTCAAGATAAGGCGATAAACTGAGAGCTCTCTGAGGCAATCCCAAATGCTAAAACTCGAGAGCTTCCGGCAGGACTCAGCCCCCCTGGACCCCACGCCCAGTTCATCTGCTTCAAATAATGCATTAAAACTAAGAAGCTCTCTGAAGGCACTACACACTTGGAATGAAAAAACCGAGAGCTTCCGTGGGCTCTGTCCCCTGGACCCCTGCCAGGAGCAGTAGATTCATCTTGCTTCACGATAATGGTAACTGATACGGTCGATAACAACATTTAACGCGTTTTTGGCAAGACTGAGGAATTATTTTAATTGGTGGTCAAGTTCGAATCGTTTTTTCTTTCAAACTTCTCATAGGAATCGTCCTACTAGAGTGGTTGTGAATAATGAATTTTCTTCTGAAAAGGTTTGACATATTGACATTACCTTCAAGGTTCAATAATTGGATCCCATGGCTTTACTATGTATATTCACCCCTGTTTTGAAATCATTCGGAATAATGACATTCTCCGTCCTGAACGGTACGTGACGATTCCAATTATATACGCCGAATTCGATCCTAAGGTTGATGGAGATGTCAGCGTATTCTTGAAAACGTCCAGGGGCATTTCACAGGAAATCAGCAATTGGTGTCTGCTAATTAATTCAAATAAAGGAAAAAACTGAGTGTTTGTTATCGCTAATTATTGCGTTGAAAATGGTGGAATATCAATAAAAAACCTTCTGTTCGGTCAAACCCTAGGCTGATAGTAATTTAAAATATGTCTTATCATGTTAAGCTCTTTGCAAAAACAGTCCATTTCCACATTCGTAATATTTGGCGTATTCGTCGATTTTCACTCAGGAAGCTTGCCACCCAAGCGTCAGGTGGACATGGTCGTATCACGGGCTTGAATTACACAAATCCATTACGATTGTTTGCGCCAAGTCGATCTTAACCGCCTTCAACAATAAGGCGGCCCGCGCCGCTCGTTTGGTTGGCTTGTGGCGGACGCCACTGCCGTCTGATGTACATGCTCCAAAAATTGGCTCCCTATTAAACCAAAGGCTTTTGTACCAAAATTCTCTTTTTGTTTTCAAATGTATTCATTGAAGGCTGCTCCATGTCTTTAGAACCTCATTCAATTTATAATGAGCTCTTTGGACTGAAAACAGACCCAGGACTACGCTTTCTAACGTACACCCGGCTTGGTTCACGGTCGAAACGAAAGGCCGGAGACCGTTCATGCTTTGTGTTGCGGCTCCCTCAATTTGGAACGGCCTGTTGATCTTGGAGAATTGTCTGAGCCTGATTCCCAGTTATCTTACGGAACTTTATTTAATCAGTCTCAGTTGAAGGGCTTTGGTGTTTTTCTGGCTTTGCGTATTTTGTGTATAAGGTCTTTGTAGTGGGATTTTGCATCTTCTTTTGATAAAGCACTTGTCTTTGTAGAGCGCTAGTGTGTTGTAATAATAATAATAATAATATAATACTGAGAGATATATCTGAGGCTCTCCGAGGGCACTCGCACATGCTAAAAAAACCGAGAAGGCGTCCGGGGTCTGCTACCAGACCCGGTCAGGGGCCAGTAAAGTTCATCTGTTTCAAGATAATGGATAAACGGAGAGCTCTCCGAAGGCCCTTCACATATGCTTAAAACCTGGGACTTCCGCGGGGCTCCGCCCCCGGGACATTGCCAGGTGCAAGATAGTTCATCTGTATCAGATGGATGAGAGCTCTCCGAAGGCACTCCAAACATGCCTATAAAGACCGAGAGCTGCGGGGGCTGCGCCCCCTAGACATCCGCATTAGGTGCCCTCTGAACCCCACCGTATGCTAACGCAAAACACTAGGTGTAGCCACGTAACACCCCTATAGCTACGCCACTTCTATCGCGCAAGTTTGCTTTTTTTAAAACGCTTGAGTCACCTATAGCTTTTTTATTAGTGGAAATGAGGCCTTTGGCTGGTCGCAGCTCCGATTAGGAAAATTAACTGTACTTACTATACGTGGCGGTGCTGGCGTATAGGGGCATTTCCCCAAGGTAAAAATAATTCTCTACCTCTCACGGTTGATATGGACAGACCTAAAACTTTTAATGAGGTCTCACTGATTTTGAAATCTACTCTAAAGATGCATAGGTTATTTTGTAAAACATTATGCCCGGAGCCATAACCCTCTCTAACGATACACAAAATTAACGTTTTTACTCCGTAAGGTCGACATTCAGAAAACTTTGGAGAATGACTTTTCGGAGTAAAACCCTGAAAGGTCCAAGCAAATGAGATGATAAACCTACTGAATTAAATTAGATCCGATCAGTGCGCGTCCCACATGTCCACTTGAAGTTCGACCGATAATACCGAACGGAGTAGAACCGGTGGTAGAAGTAATTATAGTCCGGCGTACTCATAGTCCGGGAACAAGGTGCAAACAATAGGGAAATCGATTCAGTTGACTCTTTACGCAACATTAGTTTCTGCTTTATCCGTTATCGTATATGGAGCCCAGGACTGGCTGGCTCCCGCCCGAATAATTGCGTTACACCCGGCTAATTAGTGATTTAAAGGGGAAACGAGAGATTTTGAGACAAAAATAGTTGTGTTATAATAGTAATTCATATAGATTAGCCGCCAAATAGATTTCCTACCCTGTATTTGGCAACAGAAATGTCTTAAAAGAGAGGAGAGGCTGATTTTGATTTGCTTATATTTCATTGTAAAAATAGGCTGAATTTCGTATTTGCTCCTATACGAAATTAGAAATTTAAGATTTTTTGGTACCCAAGAAAACATTTCTCAGCTCAGTTACTTTCTATTTTTTTAGGGACACCCGATATGTGAAGATCTCGTTGCACCTCTTTAAGCCGGTGACAGTTCCTTTGTTGTTGCGGCTCCACCGTCACTTGGAACGGCCCTGTTGATCTTAGAGGAATCTGGTGTCTGAGCCTGTTTCCAAACGTAATCTTAAGACACTTATATCAGTCTCAGTTGTAGTTGCCTTACTGCTTTTCTGGGCTTTGCGTTTTGTGTATGAGTATTTGTATGTGGGATTGTTGCATCTTCTTTTGTAAAGCACGTGTTTCTTTGTAGAGCGCTAGTGTGTTGTAATAATAATAAAATACTGAGAGATAGATCTGAGGGCTCTCCAGGGCTCTCCGAGGGGCACTTCGCAACATGCTAAAAACACGGAGCATTCCGGGCGGCTCTGCTCCATAGACCCGGTCAGGGGAGAATAGTTCTATGCTTTCAGATAATGAGATAACTGCGAGCTCTCCGAAGGACTCACAATGCTAAAACCTGGGAGCTTCCGCGGGGCTCCGCCCCATGGACCTTGCCAGAGGCCAATATATATCATCTGTATCAAGATGGCTTGAGATGAGACCCGGCGAGAGCTTCCGAAGCATCACAAAACATGCTATGACCGAGGAGAGCTTGCGGGGGGGCTGAGCCCCAGACCTCCGCATTAGGTGACCTTGACCCCACCCGTTATGCTCACGCAAAACTTATGTTTTTTGTTTTTTTTTATAGGGGGCGCCACTTCTATGAGCACGTTTGCCTTTAAAACGCTTTAAGTCCCTATAGGCTCCTATCATCAGAACTTTTTTATTAGGGGAATGAGGCCTTTGGCTGGTCGCAGCCCCGATTAGGAAAAAATTAAACTGTACTTACATACTGTGCGGTGCATGGGAATATTGGGGCATTTCCCCAAGGTATTTCCTTTCCCCAGTTCCCACCACCCCCCCCCCAAAAAAACATGAGCCCCACCTTGTCAAAAGTGACGGGATAACTGTCAAATTACGAAAATAGTACATTATCGTGCGCTAGCCCGCATTTCAGGATTAGGAATAACAATTTTTCCATTCACCTTTAACCCCTTCCTAAAAAAAAATGATTCTGGTCCGCTACTTAGACCCGCTGGCTAAATTGAGGGTCTGGATTGAAGGCGCAGAAACTCTTGAAGGCTGGGGTTTGCTTGTGCTTTGTTTTCGATACATGGTCCTACGATTTACATGGGCCGGTCAAGTCAATTTTTACACGGCCGGATTGACTACCAAGTCCGCCTCTGACGAAACAGGAGCGAAGTGCACTACTTCCCACCCCACCACCCATCCACGGTGGTTGCTGCTAACTTGGTGCCAACGTGATCGTCTGACCAGCTGTACATGGTGACACGCATGTTGACCGGGCACGCATAAAACGCTGGAAAACCTTTAGAAAAAAAACAAGTGGGGGGGAGGTATGGATTTATTTGGCATCCTCGGAAATTAGCGACTTATATAAATGCCCAGTAAACATAGATTCTATGGTGTTAAAGGCTCTGATACGGTCATTCTTCTGTCATAACGTCTAGCAATTTCTTTTCATCAAATTATCAATGTTCTTCTTTTGTTCAACGTCCATTATAGTACGAAAGTGGTCAGATGACGGTCTGGGATATTCTGTTAAATCAATAAAGGACAAATTGAACAAAGGAAAAATTTTAGAAAAACACTTCGGCCTCAGGGGTACAAAATGAAAGACAAAACAATAGTGTTGAAGAACTCAATATAAAGCTAATTGTGAACACAGATTGCCATCTACTGTTAGCTTATCTGTCGATTAGATTCAACGAAAGTAGTGACTCTAAGTTTATGCAAATTTCTTCTTCACTATTTGAACAGGGACAATCGAACATTTTGCCCCTTTCTTTGAATAAACAAAAATGAAAGAAACAGGGGTCTCAATACAAAAGCTTTTGTGCTAAACGGAAACCATCTTCTGTTTAGCTAATACACGTATATCGACAACGAATCATAGCCAAGATAGTGATTCAAGTCATGGAAATGTTACCAAGACAAGTTAAACACCTTTACTTTTACTTTAAACTGGTAACAATTGCACCCATAACGCAAATCACTGAATACGGGTTTAAAAATAAAATTGAGGTAGAAACGTATAAAAAGGGAATTTCTGCTTGTATTCTTTAAGTAAAAAAATAGAGTGCTAATGATAGCCTTAAGACATAGCCTATTTGAGAATTGCCCGAAGATAGGGTACTTCGTTGCTAAAACTTAGCCTGCGTAACTTCATTCCGGTAGTGCACCGCGGATAACTCTGTATCAAGATCTTATTTACGTGGTGTCAAATCGGGGTCAGATATACGTGAGAAGGGTTATTTGAACTGACCTACTTAAATATCCACACATGCCTACTACATAACCAATTAGACACGGTTTAACCAGTTAATAGGATAATCTTCTCAATAGATGGGGCCATTTCTAACTCAGATCAGGCTTTCCCCAACCATAAGATTATCTCTTAAAGAGTAACCTATTATCCGGCTAGACCTGGGTTAGACTCCTGGCACAAGTGAACATAACAGTTCAATTGGTGTTTTTAATTTAGAATAAACGTAACCTGCCTTCAAATATTTTTTTTTAAACGAAATATATTCTCAATTTACTGAATACTTATAAAAAAAATCGATTTTTCGATTTCTTGTCACGACGTAATGTACGAATAAGAATTAAAACACACCGTTATGAAAAATAATGGAGTTGTGGATAAGGTCAGGCTCCCGCTAGGTCGGAGTCTCATAGGCCTCACCAACCTTATCCAAACAACCATTATTTTTAATAAACAGGTGGTGGCTTCTCATCCTTGTTTCTATTACATATTATGCGAAAACGGTTTTTACTGCAAAGGCCAACAACCATAAAACGAATCTTTTACGTTAATTTCCACTAAAAAATGAGATCAGACTATGACAAATCAGGTCTTGGAAAGTAAATTGAGCAAAAGGTGGTGCGATCTGAGCCAGATCCTGTCAATAACGTCTGGGTATACGTTTGTTGGCATGAGCGGCCGTTAGTGCTCGGTTTGCATTTTGTATCTACGTTAGTGCTCGGACCTCGTGGAGTCAATAGGCGGTGGTTTAGGACCCCCTATAACATGAGAAGAGACAAAGTGGAATAATAACGTGTCAGCAGTCTAAGGGAATTTTTGAAATGGCGCCGAAAATTGTGAATTGCAAAGGCCTGTTTTCCTTCAAATTTCTTCGGTAAACGAACTAAAAAGTTCGCAGAACAGAATTGCTTTAAATGAGTGTTTCTTGCGTATGGTAAAAGATGAAGGAATTCATCGAGCGGTTGTCGGAGGAATCAATCAGGATATAATTAAGTTTATTGCCATAAAACGCAATAAACTGATTGTAACACCAGGAAATGATTTCTGATACCTTTTGGGTTGCCTGGTTACCGATTGTATGGGAACCAACGCGATGCGTGTTTCACCCTTATGTCTTCCACAACCAATCAGGGTTTTGTATTTTCGGGGAAGCTGACCCGCTCTTGTAAAATGGGTCACTTCGCTATTGCCAACGCAGGGGAGTCTAGTCGCCCTTCTGTGCTTGTGGACAATTATCAAATTTTAACCTAAGTGGTGTGGGTGGTGCGCGAAGCATAGGATTTTGTTCTTGAGAGAATTTGGAAGTTTTCCCGTTTCAGTCGACAATGTTACTGTGTTTCTTAGTGTTAATTTGTGTTTTATTTACGCCCATATTCGTGTTGGGACGGAGATAATGTCTGTTAGATTGTTAGAGTCATGGAGCCGGTGCAGGAGCCTAGTTTTTTTTGCCTTATGATTTTGAATATTTCCGGTCAGTCGCAATTTTCCTGGGTTTCTATGTGTGTTATAAACTCGTGTTTGGGACGGGAGTAATATAAATCTGCCAAACCATGCCTTCGAAACGTCGAAGCCACGGAGTGAAGCTTCAGATTTTGCATCGGAAGATGTTTAGATAGTCTGAGTCATCCGCATTTCACTTGGGTTTCTAATTAGTATTTAAGCCGTAGTTTTTCGCGTGATGGAACAAGACAAGCATTTTGAAGTTGCGAGTCTAAGGGGGTGCAAGCAAGTAATTTATCTTCGTTTTGATCATCCCTTTTTCTGGCCCTACTACTATTGTCGTGCTATTGCTAGTCTAGAAACACAAACACCGAGTAGCACATACGCATGTTTTAGCCCCCACCTTGATTTCGTGGGCGGTTACTTCTGACAATCTAGTGCTGGCATGTTTGGTCTTGGAGCTTGGAAATCGTGCAAGTGGACGAAATTGTTGTTCATGGTTGTTGTTCTGAGACGGACTTGGACAGAGCAGCGAATTTACTGTCGACAAACTGAAGTTTTTCGACGGTGTGAGTTGCGTTTTTTCGCCAAATGACTACGATTGTTGTGCGTGAACTCGAACTATCAGGACTATAGTTTTCATCAATACAGGGTGCAACAAAAAATCATAAGACTATAAAATTAAAATGGTAAAGGTAGAGATTGCATTTGGCTTAAATTTATATTTAACTCTATGCATAGTACTGGTAGGTGGTTATTTGCAAATGGGGGTCACGGCAGGGTTATCAATTTTTTGTTAAATCTGACTAGTTCTGGTCAGTTTGACACCGTGCACCAATTATTGGCCTTGCTAAAAGGTTTGGGCGTGTGTGTTTTGGCATTTTGAGGTCATAGTGAGCAGGGGTACAATGTCCTGGTTTGGTTAATACATTAACCCGGGAGCTAACAGACATTTGTAACACATCTCAATTAATCAAAGGTTGAGTGAGTAAATATGTTGACAATACTGACAGGAACCCTGAAACGTGATTCTTCAGTGCTGCAAATGGTAGCCTTAAGGAGAAGGGTGCCAAGACAAAGTTTGTACAGATGGGTCAAATTTTTAAAATGATCCAATCATGTTGAAAATTATACCATGTTATTGTCTAACCAAAGGTATTCGTAAAGTATTTTTATCTATCTACAACGTAAAAGTTAGAGTTATAAGGCTAAAAACACAAAACAATAAAAAGGGTCATTTTCAGTTGTTACAAGGGTGTGTGACAGTGGTCAAATTTTTTAAGTTGCTGCTCATGTAATAAAAAACCGTGTGCAATTATTGATGGAGTTCATATGATTAAAATAAAGAATAAGTTTTTGACTGTCTAAAATTCTTAGTTTCCGATGTTGGGGGCACAGAGTCACGTCCATTGCTTCAATGGCTTGACTTGTTTCCCCCTACTTTCTTAAGCAAGCATTTTGAGACACTCAAACCTACCTTATTTTGATCCTATGACTCCACCAAGAATTTGCATCCATTTTTTAGCCAAATGGAGCAAATTTAAGATTTGACCCCTGTACAACAAAATTGCCCTTTTTATTGATTTTTTGCTGTTTTAGCTTATAACGCTGAACTTTTGGCTTATAGTACAAACGATACCTTTCTGAATCCTTGTGGTTAGACAAATAACATGGTAGAATTTTCAACATTTGAATCAACAATAACTCTTATTTTTTAATTTTGACCCCTGTACAATTTGTTTTGGCCCCTCTCCTTAAGCACCATTTGCTGCACTTAAGAATAGTTCAATGGTCCCTGTCCAGTCTAGAACCCTATATATTTAATCACTCAAACAAACCTTTTGTACTTGAGATTGTTACATGTCTGCTGCTCCTGGGCTACTGGGGGGCAACGTTTTGGCATACTAAAGTGAACCGTCAATGTTAAATGAGATCGTCGTGTTCTTCAAAGCCGTTTTAAGATAGACGGCTTAAAATGCACAAAAGATATTCGTTTTGTGGGTAGTTGAATTTTCTAATTAGGGAACCTTGAAATCACTGCTTCACGTACGGCCAAAAAAAACAAACGAAAATAAGTAGAAATGTGTTTTAGAGGCTCTGGTCACTCTAATTTAATCCTCAATCTCAAGTTTCAGGGCCAAGGAAATGGGCCAATGGTATATAATATGTTTTTGTTCGGGGCAAAACTTTTCGTGCGAGTGCTTTGCACTTTGCACACGTCCTGACAAATATAAATCTGTGAGATTCTCTTTGTATTTAAGCATCTACTCAATTTATTGCATTGGTGATCCGTTAAAAGTCAGTGGCCCCAGGTGTGCAATAAGTCTTTTCAATACTGGAGGGTTGTTGAAAAACCGTTAAATTGGGGATAAGTGTGGACACAATTGGGAAGTTGCTGGCAAGTAGACCATATTAAACGCTGATGGTATGAGTTTGTAAATGGGCAATATGGTTAAAATCAAATATTTGGATATGCATGAGACGTCCTATCATTCTAAATTATAACGGTGTGTATGTTTTTTCCGTTTAGTCTTGTTTGATTTCGTTTAATTCCCAGCTTATGCACGGGAGATTTAAGTAATCTCAATTATGGTGCTTATGGTTGTGGTCTGTCCACACTGGTTTTGTCCAAAAAAAGGGGGGGGGGGGAATTTTAATTGGCAATCATCTCATTGTTGGTCTAAAAACAAAATGTTCGGGGAAGAACCTACCTACCTCATGAACGCGATTTAAATTTATATTGTGGTTTGGCTGTATTTTAAAAAGTGATGCCGTATTGTCGTTCTAAGATGGATTTTTATTAATAAATTTTGTGTCGCATGCACCAGTTTACTTACAGGTACATAAGAAATCATTTGCACAATGTACGCAACGGCAGGGTGGGGATGGTTTTCATATTGTGTGGCAAGCGTTGGCACATTCCCCCACAACCTTCCGACAATTTTCTTATGTTTGTTTCTCCCTAATAATTGCAAACATTTTGTTAATAATTTTTGAAAATTGAAGTTTTATTGATTTTTTAGTTTTTTTGTTTTTTTTAATGTTATATATTTTTTTCATGGGTTACCAATTGCTGGAAATAAGGGCTTTGTTTGTATTTAACACCAGGAGTTAACATTGTGTGCTTCCTCACGGTGGGGTTGAGAGTTATAAGTGATATAGATACCCTTCCCAATAGAATCTGGAATGGATGGAAGAGTCAAGGGGTATATTCTAGTTCAGCAGTACACATAATTAGTTGCAATTAGTGCTGTTTTGAGAGTGTGCGAGCATGGATGGCCATGGCTCGCAGGTTGCCGTTGTTTTTTTCAAATAAGCACCTTTAACAAAATTTGTTAATTAGGTGGGTTTTCAAATTCTGTAAACCATGTTTCATTTCCTTTGAGAGTAAATTCAATATGTGGTGGCTAAATTAAATATTGGCTTTGGTTTGGGGGAATTCCTCTTAAGTCTTGCATTCGCTCATTAGGCTTTTGGATTAGGCAGCCCTTTATTCGCCACCTTACATTTCCGCATGCGGATTAACCGAAATTTTAGGATTTGGTTACACTGGCTGTAGGGGTTAAGGTGCTATGTAACGTTTTTCCAGACCCTTTTGGTTGGTGCTGAGATTATGGTATTATTTCAGTTGCGAGTTTTAGTGTGGGTGTTTGGTAGTTGTGGCAGGGCAGTAGTTGTAAGGGAAATGCCATTTTTTTGGGGGAGATGGGTAGGAAAAATAAAGGAATCTTGGTTTGCGCTGCCACCCTATGAATTCAACAGCTTCATAGGAATAAACTGTAGGCAACTTTGGTGTACTTTAAATACTGTAACAATCAGTCCTAGATTAGCTTGTTTGCTGTTTTCTTGGGTCATTTCGGTCTTAGGAATTGAACCTTGGACTATTGATTCATGTATGTACTCTGAGACAAATAGCTTCTCTAATTTGCACCTTGCCGTTAGGGATTGATTAGGCTTAAGTATTTTACTGAGGACGCTTGAGTCATTGTCACTACGTATATAACTATATTACATTACACGTGTTCAATACCTCAACTACCACACTAAACGCTAGGTGGCGGGAAGGGCATTGGAGTAGATCCAAGAGTACACAAGGCTGGGTTTACCCGGTGTTTTGGGTAATTTTCCGATCTTAAGCAATTTAATTCAATTCTGTACTCTGAGACAAATAGCTTCCTCTAAATTCACATTTGCTGTTAGGGATTGAGTAGGCTTATAGTATCTTACTGAGGCTACTGAGTCATTTGTCACCAATGTATATATATTATATATATATATAGAAAATTACACAGTAAGCTCCCAAATACCACTAAACGCTAGTGGCGGGATAGTTCAATTGGATAGGTCAAGAAGTAAACAAGACTGGGTCAACACTTGTGTTTGGTGTAATTTTGATCTTAAGCAATTTAATTCATGTTATGTACTCTGATACAACTAGCTCTCTAATTTGCGCACTTTGCTGTAGGATGATTAGGCGTATAGTATCTCATTGAGACTTGTGAGGATTCATTTGTACTAGGTAATGTTATAGATAATTAAACATTTTTGCTCTCTCAAATACCACTTTTAGGAACTACGAGGTGGCGGATAGTCACTTTGATCGAGCTAACAGTACACATGAGTATCTAAGGTCGTTGTATTTACACCGTGGCGTAGTATTTTGCTGGAAATAGGTATAATACATCAGTAATTTTTCACTCAAGTTTTTTTTTCCCAGAGTCACAGACCCTTGAGGTCAATTGTCAAGAGTCAATGAAAAACTAAGGGTCAAATTGTATTACTCTGAATTTGTTTTTTAACTACAAACAGGCTTTACATGGAGCCAAGGCCTGCACCTTAACTGCAGGGGCTTTTACTTTTTGTGGTAAATTTCATTGGTAATAATGAAATGGCCCCTTTGTTGGAATTATCCATGGCCCTTTAAATTATGATTCATCAAGCTTTAATTGTCAAACGATAAATGGCCCTTTAATTTGTAAATTATGGAAATGGCACTTTAATTCGTAAATGAATTGGTAAATGAAGGAATGACCCTTCATTCATAAATGAAGGAATGATTCCTTAATGAAAGGGGTGATCTTTAATTAGTAAATGTTGAACATTTAATTGAATGATTGACCATTTAATTGGTAAATGATTGGAAGACCCCTTTAATTGGGTAAATGAGGATAGACCCTTAATTCATAAATAATGGAATGACCTTTATTTAATTCATAAAATGAAGGAAATGAACCCTTAATTGGAAATGGATGACCCTTTAATTGGTAATGAAGACATGGACCCTTTAAAATGTAAATGGGAAGGGATGACCCTTTAATTGGTAAAGAAGGAATGACCTTAATTCGAAGACAATGGAATCACCTAATTCATAAAAGAAGGAAATGACCCTTTTAATTTTGTAAATGGATGACCCTTAATTGGGAAATGAAGGAATGACCCTTAATTGGTAAAAATGAAGATGACTCTTTAATTGGAAATGAAGGAATGATTCCTATACTTGGTAATGTAGGAATGCACCTTTAAATATTGGTAAAGCAAGGAATGACCCCTTATATTCAAGCCAATGGAAGCAACCGTTCTAATTCAGACAGAAGGAATGACCCTATAATTGGTACAATGAAGGAATGACCCCTTTAATTGGTAAATGAAGGAATTACCCTTTAATTCATTATACAATGGAATCACCTTCTAATTCATAAATATTGATGATGATGATGGAATACCCTTATTGTAAATGAAGGATGACCCGTTAATTAGTAAATGATGAACGCTTCATTGGTAATTTAATGAACCTCTAATTTGTAAATAAGAGACATGCTGCTCCGCAATTACCAGCATTAACTGCTCGGTGCGGGATCGTCCTTCAATCTCATAAACAACTCCATGCAAGTAGGTTATAGTGTCTGGTAATGCTCATTGGGGTTCTCGTGGGAAGCCTCTGTCAACTTGTGCTGGTGCTTTGCCTATTTAAATAACACCAGAAAGCATCCCATTCAATTGCTTTGTGGTTTTAAAAGGGGGGGGGGGAGTTTTGGGGCAAAATTTCTCGGGTGATAATTTTGCTTTGCGGAAATTTAAGAATTGGCTAATTTAATTTAATGGATCTGAACCTCCTATAAATTGAACTTGAAGCATATCGATGATAATGAAATTGGATGAACTTAAGTTGAGTCTAGTGAATAGGTTCATTTCCGGTCCTCTAGCAAAACTAGTTACAATCTAAGTATTTCAATAAAGGATCTAATTGGGACTTCAAGTGTGAAGTTAGGTTATATTTATTGGAATCGGTAACCTTCTTTGGCAAATTGCTTGGGGTAGGAACACCCGGCTCCGTATATTACTAGTCGCAGATGTGCATTAAGTATAACAGGAACTTCTAATGGTTAGTTATGGCCTTTTGCATGTCCGCGGTACCTTTCTTTTGCAAATTTCTGAGGAGTGGGAGGCTCAGTGGTTTAGTATATTGCTGGTCGCTGAGTGTTTTGGAATGGAAGAAACTGGGAATTTGGTTTGGATACATAAAATATTTGACATACTTTGATTTGGATTTGGAAATAATGGAGTGTGATTTGGAATTGGGAAAGAACTGGAATTTGGATACATAAATATTTGAAATACTTTGATTTTGGTTGGAAATAAATAGGAGTTTGATTTGGAATTGAATAACTAGGAGACTAACTCCTTGGCAAATATGTGCCACATTCATATCGCATTGCTTCCCTTCCTGTGTTTTCATTTCTTGCTCGGGTGGTAATTAATTATTGCATAACGCAATAACTGATTTAACACCCCAGGACATGATTTCTGATCCCTTTTGGGTTGCCTTGTTTACCGATTTGTAATGGGAACCATTCGTCCTTCACCTTTTGTCTTCACAACCAATCAGGGTGTTGTATTTTCGGGAAGCTGCTCGGCTTGTCTTGAAATGGTCACTTTCGCTATTTGCCACCGGGGAGACTAGTCGCCCTTCTGTGCTTGTGACAATTATAAAATGTTCCCTCCCTCCCTCCCATGTGTGTGGTAGACCAGCATAAGGTCTTTTAATTTCCTGCCTCAATTTAGGTTTTTTGGTTTATGTGTATCTTTGGCCTATGCTTTTTTTTAACAACGTATTGAAACTTTGGTATTTTGTAATTAGAATTTTGGGAGGTTTGTTTTATCTTACAATTATGTAGAATCTTTTTTTTGTGGGGAGGCTTAAGAAAATTGGGTCATTTAATGGGATCTGGACCTTCTATAAATTGAACTTGAGCATATAATGTATAAATTAAATGTTTTTTAAGTTTTTGAGTTTTATTGATTTTTTAGTTTTTTTGTTTTTTTTAAAGGGACATTCTTTGTAAATCTATGAATTTCAATAAGGATCTAATTGGTACTTCAAGTGTGAAGTTAGGTTATATATTGGATCGGTACCTTTCTTTGGCAAATTGCTGGCGGTAGACACACCGGCTTAGTATATTAATAGTCCCAGTGTGCATTAGATTATAACCGAACTTCGGATGTGTAGTTAGGCCTGTGTTTCATGCCGCGGTACCGGTTCTTTTGCAAATTGCTGAGGGGTGGGAGCCTCAGTGGTTTAATATATTGCTGGTCGCTGAGTTTTTTGGAATTGGAAAAAGAAACTGGGCATTTGGATCACCTCATCTTTGCAATACTTGATTTGGATTTTGACATAACAAAACGGCGTTTGATTTGGAATTGGCCAGCCCCTGGCCTTTGGCTCCCTAAATCTTTTGACATACTTTGCTTTGGATTTGGCACAACTAGGAGGCGTTGATTTGGAATTGGAACTAACTAGGAGACTCCTCCCATGGCAATCTGTGCCCCCTTCCTTCGCATTGCTTCCTTGTTTTCATTTCTCGGGTGGTCACTGCCGCGTTAGGGATTTTTCCCAACTCTAGTATCGGGCTTCCTTCCCCCCTGAGAAAAAAACACAAGGAAAGTTAGAAAGAATGATTTTTACGATTTCTATTACTCAACAGTTTGCTTGAATGCTCATCATGACATTCCAGAAAGTGTTTACAAAATTATCCAAAGAATCTCCCTTTTACTTTGAACGAAGATTGTGATCATCCACCTTGACATTGCTGAGAGTAAGTGTTATAAGTGTTAATTTTAAATGGATTATTTAGATGGCTTCTTATTTTTACACTCAACTGAAATTAGTTCAGGAAGAACTTTGCGTCACTTTTCTGTCCCCCAAGTTCCGTCACTAACAGCCCATACAGAACTACAGATGATAAATGTTATCATCGTCGGGTGTATTAATAGTGACGATGTTTGAATGTTATATTTTTTAACAAATTAAGGGAAATGATACTAAATATCAAAATCTCAAACATGCAAGTTCTGAACGGTTGCAATACTCATTACATTAATAACTAATGGACTTTTGCAATTTGACGTATGTGCATAACAGAGATTTTGATGTATTACATAGTGACGATGTTAACCATCTGTCAAAGAAGTGTATTCTTGATTTCCCACCAGGGCTTTTTAAATATTTTTGTTAGTAAATATTTCCATCTTAATTTATAACTTACACAGCAAAATATGTAATTTATAATATCGATGTTATAGAAATTTATATTATATTTAACAGTTCAAAGCTGTGAAATCGCGCCAAGGCCACTCCAAAATCCCGTCATTATTGTAATAAACCAAATTGAGGAAAGTCCACGATGTGCAAAAAAACTCCGATGTTGTTTTCCATAAGGCAGATATGCTGATAACGCTTATTATAGGTGAAAATTCAACATCCGTCCCTAATGTGCATACATAATCGCCGATTTGGCGTATTTTTTGATGACGGGATATGATGGTTTAACTTTTAACAATTTATTATACATCCTTTGGCCACGTGTCACAGATGGGTGGCCACAAGCCACATGACCATGCTCAAAATTCGCAGAAAATGCACCTCCGCGTTTTAAAATTTCATACTCGAAAAGTATTCATCACCCTACCACCCTAGGAAAAGGATACATTTATTTAAAAACTTTTTTCCTCAAGAATCCAATATGGGCTTCTGTCATGGTAGGGGCAAGTATGAAAAACTAGGGTTCGAACATAAACATGAACTTTATACCCAGAATGTCACTCCATTTATCATCCAAATTTTCCTCTATGCTTTCACCCTAACGGGAGATTTAATGGCATATTGCATTCTTCAAAAGCCAACCCATCCATAATACATAGTTTTTGGGGTTCACACCCATGCTTAATAGAACAAATCAGCCGTAAATAACGTCCACTCCACACTCGAAAATCATGTTAAAAAAGTGTTTTTGACATTTTCTAAATTGGAGAATCACAGGGTATACTACAAGTTTTTATGAGGTATAATTGTGATTTGCACTTGTCTAACATAAGTAAAATAACTATCCAATGTATCACCTCACTCTTTACTTTTCATATGTTGCATATCCTCATTGACGTTGCTGTTCAAAGTTCAATAGTGAACATACATAACCTTTATGATCTCTGTTTGGAGAACATCAAAGTTGTTCGTTTTCCTTGATTAGTTACTCAAGTCCTACACAACATGTACTGCCTGCTTAGGAATCTTTCATCTCTTTTGAACAAACGCCTTTCTCTAGATGTTTTCATTCGTCATAATGTATTTATCAACA